>CAWUFJ010000026.1:0-18982 GCA_963921375.1 Tiliacea citrago
GGAAGGAGCGGGCGATTGATTGGAGCAGAAGGCGTCGTACGCGGGAGAGCCACAAGGCGGACAGAAGTTGCCGAGAAGACGAGAAGTGGGCCTTTTTTTTTGGTGTTTTGTTTTGTTTTGGAGAATGGAAAGGGGATGCGATAGGAGTAGGAGTAGGGGGAGGAGGAGGAGGGGGGGAGGGCTCTGGAGTCCCTGCGGAAGCAATGGAGGAGTGCAGCACAATGTAACTTCGAGCGCTTCCCTTTTTCACCTCCCCTTTCTTGCGTCGAAGCCGCTGCCTTGCCGGACGCCTTCGTTCGAAGATGGAGTGAGAGAGGGAGGTGGAGAGAAAAAAAAAAGGTGAGTAAAAGAAGGTTGACGCTTGTCCGTCAGCCAACGTTTTGCCAAGTGATCTGCGCCGGGGAGCTGTGTGAACGCCGCAAGGCGATGGCAGAGAAGCCTCACCAAGCGAGCGCTGCTCAACAAGGTGGGTGTGGAAGAGAAGAAGAACGAGACGATTGATGGTGGGGAGGGAAGGGAGGAGGGGGGGAGATTCACAGGGACAAGACGCCTACAGCTCTGATTACACAAAAGCTTGTCTGTGGTCGTTCTTGTTGTTCGTTTTTTTTTTATTTTTGTTTTACACTCTGTTCGGGGTGTGCCTTCTCTGCGTGTTGTTCGGGGAAAACACAAAACCGCACGGGGGGAAGGGGAAAGCTATGTTGCTGTGAGGGAATAGATGAAGTGCTTGACCTCAGGTTCTCCACAGACTGTATTTGAAAGGGGTGGGAAAAGAGGAGGGGGGGGTGTACAACGTGTGCTTGGCGCCAACGTGAGAAACGTGGGGGGGAGTTGAAAGCAAAGGAAGAAGAACATGATTGCTGCACCTGGAGAAGGGGAGGAGGGAGGGAGAAGTACGGTGCGTGGATTCAAGTCGGCGGTGAAAGAGGCGCAAGCAAGCAGGCACACACGGACAGAGCAAAGCTCACACACAAAAAAAAAGATTGCTGAGTGGGACGCGACGTTGAAAGGAGTTTGCACCCTGACCGAATGCAGCAGTGGAAGAACACAAACACACACACACACACACAAAAGTGTAACAATATCGACGAAACACGCCCACTGCTTCGACTTTTGTTTCTTCTTTTTGAAACTCGTTGTTGAGTGGGATTTCAAAGACCGGCGCTTCTTGGGTCGAGGCGAAGCAACGGAAAAGCCAGAAGACAACTGGGGGGGGGGGGAGTGGCGGGGTGGGCCAGCGGGTGCAGTGTACGGAGACAGAAAAAAACAAAAAGACGAGGACAATGTTAGGAGTGCTGTCCAGCACAACCAAAAAAGAATCGAGACCAGTGGAAGAGAACAGGGTGAGATCCAGCCGGGCGAGCAGCCGTCGAGGTAAATCCAGATGGAAAAAAAAAGGAACAAAAAGCGAGCCGAGAGCACAGAGGAAGCGCGAGGATGTTGAGCGAGTTGGGCAAGGTAGAAGATGATACACCGCAAGCCGCGTGCACAGAGGAAAGAAAGAAAAAGAAAAGAAACCGAAAAAACAATGAGCACGCCGTTCCACGAAAGCAGCCCGGTACTGAAAAGATAGGGGCAACGCAAAGCAGGGGAGAAGGAGAAGGAGAAGAAAAGAAGAGTGAAGTGGGTCAAACCAAACAGAGAAGAAAAAAAATGCGGGAGGAGTACGTGAGGAGGTGGAAGGAGAGACGGATCGAAGGGGGGAGGGCTAAGACCCACAGTTAAGCACACACACACACACACACACACACACACTGCTTACAGGGAGACAGACAAAGAAAGGAGAGACGAGTTCGGAGGGACGAAGGTGTGTACACAGACAGATCCAGCACCAAGAGCCTCAGATAGGGGAATGACCAAAGACGGACGCACGTGAGAGTGACCGTGTGACTGTGGAACGTGGTTTAAGGACGTTCCAACGTGAGCACGGGTTTGAGGTGAAGGCTGGAGCGTGAGTCCCGGTGTTTCTTCTTCTTTCTTTTTAGGTGCTGCACCAGGTGGCCGACTCTCGCTTCTACGATAGCGTGAGCAGCAAACCAGTCTCAGACACCTTTGCGAGGGAGAGAGGGGGGGAGGAGGGGAAGGGAGGAAAAAAAAAGAATCGCGGAGAGCTCCAAAGTGGAAGAGAGGCACGCGAGGGGAAGCCGCCTTGTGAGCGGTGTGTGACGGAGGACAATGATAAAGGCAGGGGGAGGGAGGGAGGGAGGGAGGGAGGGAGGGAGGGAGGTGAACAAAATCGAAACTGAACACCGACACGAGCTATAAAAAAAATAATTAAACACGACTCTTGCAAAGCTGAAATGATGGAGAGAGAGAGTACGAGGAAGGAGGGAAGGTCGAGGAGAGACAGGGCAGATCGGCCGAAGGAGAAAAAAAAAAGAGGTAACGCACAACACCAAGACGACGAAGTACGGAGTAGGGAGGGGGGAGGGCAGTCAAAGGTGCGCACCGTCCAACAGGTACACGCACGGCGGAGAGAGAGAGAGACAGAGGAAGATTCAGTGAAATGCGGCAAAAAAATGGCAACGAAGAGAAGAAGCGGAGTGGGAGAGGGGGGAATGGGAATGGGAATGGGAAGGGGAAGGCCTCCGCGGATGTGGCGAAGAGTCGAGTGAGGACTTTGGCAAACAAACAAACAACAAAAGAGAAAAACAGGAACAGCAGGAAGAGGGGGGGGGGGGAAGAAAGCAAGAAAAAAAATGACGGAGCGAGCCAGAGCCAGAGGAGGAGGGGGGGGGGGGGGGGCAAATGTCACAGGGGCTGAGAATGGTTCCTCAACAGAAGCCCAGCTCGAAAAAAAAAGATAAAAAGATAAAGGAGAACCACAGACGGCGGTCGATGGGCGATGGACGTGGGAATTACAAGACAGCTTCTGATATGGTTAGACCTTCGTGGGTGTGGGCTGGTCTTCTCAACTTTTGCAGTGGCTGCGGGGCGGGCTGGCGCGCTGGTCGAAATGGGGCGCGGAGCAGTACTTCAGCGAGCACACGCACGAGGGGGTCCTGACAACGCGCTGGAGCAGTCAGAAATAAAAAAAAACAAGAGAGAAAGAGCTCCACCGTTCGAGATGATTTAGACGCACACACCCGTACGTTTGGGAGCCACTGGAACGAAGACGTGCACGCAGTCTGACGCCTCCTGAGTACCTTTCCCTTGAAAACAGAAAACTCTGAGAGCTCAGAGGAGACGAGGGCGGGGAAAGGAGGAGGAAAGAGGGCAATGCGTGATGCGGCTCGTACTCGGAGGTGCAGCGGAGGAGAGGTGGGGAGGGCAAAGAGGAAGAAGAAGCGGCGAGAGGCGAGGTAGAAAGAAAGGGGGGAGGGGAGGGGAGGGGAGGGGAAGGAGGCACGGCGCGGGTTGTCGCACACGCTAAGACAGACACACGCACAAAAAGAAAAGAGAGAGCTACGGAGAGAGTACCTATAGCGAAAGGGGAGAGAGGAGGAAGTGGCGGCCTAACACTTTCAGGCGGAGAGAGAGAAAGAGGGGAGGGGCGGGGGGGGAAAGGACAAACCAATATGTGCGCACGTCGGGGGGAATTGATGGGACTCTGGAGACGTCGTTGTGAAGCACCTGAAAAGCAGGGATCCGTGAGGCGCAGACGGAGACTGTGAGTCCTCACGGCGGGGGAGTGGGGGGGTGGGGGTGGGGGTTATGATGAAAAGGAAAATGGGGCGGTGGTTGCAGCAGGTCAACGAGCCTCTGACGAACAATGGGGATGTGGGAAGAGAGGGAGGGAAATGGAGGTCGGCGAACAAGAGGCGAGTCGAAGGCACAGATTGGTCCACAGTAAACTCCTCGTTTGTTTGTTTTTCTTTGGGAGGGGGGGGAGGGAGTCTGTATATCTGCGTGTGTGTGTGTGTGCTCAGTTGTTTGTTTTTATGTTGGACACTGACTAGAGAACCACAACACTAAGAGGAGACGGGGACGTGTGAAGGGGGGAGGGGGTAGGGGGAGGCGGGGCGTGAGGGAAATAGGGAAAGGAACGAGAGTGAAGCACAAGTGCTGCTATTCTTTTTTTTCTTTTTCTCGATCTCCTAGTGTATTACGTGGACGGCTTGATACGTTGTGGGGAGAGGGGGGGGGAAGCGTGGAGGGGGTACTTGATCACGTCGATGCTAGTGTTGTCGCTGGTAAAGGTGTTGAAGCTGCTCTGCATAGCATATATATGTATGTGTATGTGTACGTATGGGTGCGTGCGTGTGGTGAGGTCGTAAGTGCAGCGAGAAGGAAGTCGAACCAAGGAAGAGGGAAAGGGTGGGTGTGCGTAGGACATGAACGCGGGTACGCAGTTGGGGAGCGGCAGGCAGGGGTTGTTCAAGCTAGAGATGGCGGCACCCTACGCGGACCGTGACTTCACCTTTTTTTTGTTTCAATTTTCGATCTCCCCCACTACTGCAGAGTGAGCCACGAGGTGTTGAAACCGTTCGCCACGATGGGGGCCCTCGCGCGGCTGGAAACCAGAACGCCAAGGTGCGAGCCGGGGGAGGGGGAGCACCAAGCAGTGGGGGTGCACACACACGCGTGCGGAGGTGCCTTCCCGCGTGTGACAGACGCTCACGACTCAAGCACGACTCGCGTGTGCTCGCCGGTGTGGCACGCGGGGGGAGGGCAGGCTTCTCGCGCCTCCCGTGGCGGTCTTCATTAGTGTGGACGGCTGTTTTTTTTTCTTTCTGTGTGCGTGTGTTTGTGTACCTTTGCACATTGAAAACGCATGCTGCTCCGCGTCGCCGGCACCGCAGTTGCTTGTCGTCGAAACGTCGAGGTGCAGTGGCGTATGTGTTTGTTCGTGTAACCCCCAGAGAGGCGGAAGCAAGCACAACGCTGACACGGAAACAAATTACACAAACGCCCACACGCACACACACACACGCGCAGGTGCACGAGCATCATGAAAAGGGGAAGTGTATTGCATAGAGATGCTGTAAAGGCACAGGGTGGGGAAGCAAAGAGGGGAGGGGGAACCAAAGGCGATGCGAGAACATTGCGGAAGCCAGCCATGACGCGCATGCGACACGCGTCTGTGAAAATCTCAGACAAAAATAAAAGGAGAGCGCCATTCACAAGCACGAACCACCACAGCAACAGTACAAGAGAGAGGGGGGAGAGAGAGAGACGCGATGATGTCAACGCGCTGGCTGACAATCGCTACCCCCAGAGCAGCAGGGAGAAGAGAGAAAGAGTGAGAGGGTGAGGCAGGGAGACAGGGAGGGGGGGGGGGGGGCGACATGCTCTGAGGAAGGCGTGGCCTGCCATGTGCTTGTGGCAGAGAAGCGCGTTGTCGTCGGAGGGGGAGGAGGAGGGAGGAGGACAGGAGCGTGCCGCATCTCACAACGCCAACCTCCTCCTCCTGCACGACAGTGCACGCCTCAGTCCCTCAGACAAGCGGCGCCGCTACACCTTGCCCATGGCCTTGCCGATTGTCGTGCGGTGCCATGGCCTCGGGATGCCTCCGCGTGCGCGCCCCTCCCACAGCGAGCTGCGCCGGCTGTAGCGAGCGTAGACAAAGCGAGAGAGGGCGCCAACTGGCAGCGTGCCACTGGCGATCAACACCGAGGAGAACCACTCCACCGCCGTCAGCGGTACCGTTGACATGATCCTCCCACCGCATTCCACAATGAAGACCTGGAGCGCTACAATGACGCCGACGATGACGAGTAGCACGGTGCTGTCACCCCAGTTCGCGAAGAAGCCCTCGTTGCGGTGCAGCAGGCGCGCGTTGAAGAAGTTGAAGATCTGCATCCAGACAAAGGCGTTGAAGACGAAGCAGATGTGAGCATCGCTGAAGTACTGCGCGTCCTGCACCGACGCGTCGGCAGTGGGCGGCAGCGTTGTCGATCGCTCCTTGCTGAGCAGCGCGCTGCCGTAGCCGAGCAGGAAGAGCTGGCAAATAAGCTGGAAGGTGCTCTGGAAGCCAACCTGGAACCACATGCTAGGCACAATGATCGGCGTGTCCTTCGGCTCCGGCGGCCGCGACAGCAGCGCCGGCTCGTACGGCAGCTCGGTTGCGAGGGCGAGAGCGGCGAGGGTGTCCATGATGAGGTTCAGCCAGAGCAGCTGCACCGGCTTCAGGGGGGACATGTTGTGCGCACTCATGATAGCCCCGAAGAAGGAGACCACACACGCGGCAAAGTTCACCGTCAGCTGGAACTGCAGAAACTTGCGGATGTTGTCCTTCACGTTGCGGCCCCACATCGTCGCCTTCACCATGCCAATGAAGTTGTCGTTGAGCAGAATGATGTCCGAGGCACGCTTTGCGACGTCGCTGCCGCCATTCATCGCGAACCCCACGTCACTCAGCTTCAGCGCCGGCGCATCGTTTGTTCCGTCGCCCGTCATGGCAATCACCGCATTCGTGTCGACGCGGCGCAACAGCGAGAGGAGCCGCTTCTTGTCCATCGGCGTGGCGCGTGCGAGGATGCGGATGTGCGGAATGTACGTGCGCAGCAGCTCCGCGTCGCTGAGCCGCCGGAAGGTGGGGCCATCCACCGCGTATCCACCATCAATGAGCTGCTGCGGCGTCGCCGTCGCGGAAGGTTCCTTCGTCAGCCATGCGTGGCGGCTAACAGCGTTGTCGGCAGCGGCGAAGTCGCCCATCTCCTCCTCGCCACCGTTCCCGCCGCGCAGCAGCGGCGAGGCGTTGACGAAGACGGCCGCATCGTTGCCCTCCATCGGGCTGAAGTGGTTCTCGCCCCCCAAGCCGGGGCCGTTGGGACCGCTAAGGCGGGGGATGCCGCCCCCGCCCCAGGCCGGCGCTTCGCGGTTGCGCAGCGTGCCGCTGCCCGCCAGGGGAGGTGCGCCGTTGGACCCGGCGCTCGTCGCACTGCCCCGCAGCAGTCCGCACCGCCGCGCAATGTTGATGGCCGTCAGCGTCGCATCGCCGGTGATCATGATCACCCGCAGGCCGGCGCCGAAGCACTGCCGCACGGCGCCCGGCACCTCCGGCCGCACATCCTCCTCTAAGCCAATCATGCCAATCACACAGTACACGTGGTCCTGTGGGCCGCCTGAGCCCTGCATCGGCTGCTGCTGCTGCTGCTGCGCTCTCCACATGTTCGCCTCTGCGTGGCCATGCACCTCGGTGAAGGCGCAGCAGATGGCGCGCAAGCCGCACTCGCTGTACTGCGTCACCGTCTGCTCAAAGTACGCCCGCATGTCTGACGTCAGCGGCGCGGGCACACCCTGCTCATTCACATACGACGTGCACCGCCCGAGGATCACCTCCGCCGCACCGGTGGCGTACAGGCGCGTGCGGCCGCCTATCGAGGCGCCGGTGCTCGCGTTGCTGCCACTCGCGCCGTTCATGAGGCTGCCCGCTGGGCTTGCCTGCCGCAGCATGCACACACTCATCTTGCTCTGCGAGCTGAACGGGAAGCGGCGGCAGCGGGCACCGTCTTGCATGAGCGCCAGCATTCGGGCCTGCGTGCTTTCGAAGGCCTGCGCATCCTGCGGCGACACGTAGCCACTCGAGCAGTGCATGAGCTGGCACAGCCACAGCAGCGCCTCGCTCGTCTTGTTCGTTGCCCGGCCCACCTCGGGGTCCACCGCATTCGCGACGATGCAGTCGAGCATGAGCTGCACCACCGCCGCGGGCAGCGGCACTGTGATGGTGCCCTTCGGACCCGCACGCGGGCTGCTCTGCGCAAAGCCGCGCGGCGGCGGCGGTGGGGCAAAGCCTGGCGCGATCAGGGAGGGACGGCCTGCGGCCGGCGTCTCGGCTTCCGTGTGTGCTGCCCCCGCGCCATCAACCGCGTACGTCGCGGCACCCAAAAAGACCTGTTTCACGCGCATCGTCGGCGCCGTCAGCGTGCCCGTCTTGTCCGTGCACAGCACCGTTGCCCCGCCCATCGTCTCGCACGCCGCGAGGTGGCGGACCAGGTTTCCGTCCTTCAGCATCAGCCGCATGCTGTAGGCAAGCGAAATGGTCACGGAGAGAGGCAATCCCTCCGGTACCGCAACAACAACAATCGCAATCGCGGTCGTCAGGTTCTCAAAGAACTTCATCGCGTACAGGGGCTTGCTATACACGGCATACATAAACAGCTCCTTGATCAGCAGCGCTACGAATGTGACGACGGCGGCGCCCACGCCGAACTTGCCGATGATGTCCGCCATGGACTCGAGCTGGTCCTGCAGCGGAGTGTTCGTCTTTTCGGTTGACTGGATGGACATGGCGATCTCGCCCGAGAAGGAGCTTGGCCCGACCGCGCACACAAGCGCCACCCCCTCCGCCGAGCCGTCCAGCACCGACGACCCACTAATCAGGAACGGGTCAGTCAGCACCTGCTTCAGCACGTCATCGTTCTCGCCCGTCACGCTGCTCTCGTCTGTGATGATGGGGCCCATGCTACCGAGCAGCACGGCGTCAAAGGTGAGCTGCATACCGGAGCTGACCTGCACCACGTCGCCCACGACGATGTCCGAGCTAGGCACCTCGAGCGCGACACACGTGAGACCGTCGGAACCGGTCGTGCCGCCGCCGTGCCCTGTGCCGTTCGGGTCCATGGTGCCGCCGAGGGGAACGTAGCGCCACACCGTCACGCGCCGCCGCGCCGCGTCCTCGGCGCGCATCACCTCGGCGAACTGCTCCTGCTTGCGGAAGTCGTTGACGGCGTTCACGGCAGTAACGATGAAGACCGAGGCGAAGATGGCCGCCCCCTCAATCCAGCCCATCGCCAAGTCCACCTCGCCCGTGCGGAAGTCCGGCGTCGTCATGCCGAGCACCATCGACACGAGAGCCGCGCCGATGAGAATTTGCACGACGCGGTCGTCCTGGATGGAGTCCTTGATGAAGTGCCAGATACTCTCCTTCGGCGGCTGCGGCATCAGGTTGAGGCCGTAGCGTGTCTGCCGCTCCGGCACCGAGTGCGCCACAATGCCAAGCTCGCGGCGCTGGAACGCCGCTGTGCGCTGCTCATGCGAGGCGAGGTCTACCGGGGCCGACCCGCTTGGAGCGGCGCGCACGCCGAGCTCGTAGAGTAGGCCGCCTACACCGCGGTGCTCTGCGGTCAAGATGTCGACGCGCTTGTGCCCGATCATGTCGGACAGCTTCAGCGGGCCCCCAGAGGACGCCTCTTGGGAGCCGAACATTTCAACGGGCTCCATTTTTTTTTTGTAACTTCGTTTCGTTGGTGTTGGCGGCCGAGAGGACAGGGGAGGGAGGGAGGCAGGGGGGGGGGGCGGTTGGTCGCTGGGAAGATCAGCACGCAACGGTGTGGAAGGGAGAGGGGCGTGGGGGGGGGGGGGATACAGACACCCCCAGGGTAGCAGGAGGCAGCGCTGAGGAGGCCTTGCAGCAGTGGGGGCGAGAAAGAGAAAAAAAAGAAAGAAAGGAAGTCACTGACTACTGCCTACAGAGCGAAGCGAAGCGAGTTGAGGGGACGAGAGGGGAGAGAGAGAGACCGAGAAGGGGAAGGGAAGACCGAGTGCACCGAGAGAGCCACGGCACTGGTGTATCGCAGATACGCTAACGCGAGTGTAAGGCAAGAGCGGAGAGGAGAGCTAAGAGATGGGATTGGAGGCAGGTGAGCGGAGGAAGGGGGGTGGGGGGGGGGGGGGGGGCGGAGGCTAACAAGGTCGGTGTCTGCCTTGCGTGCCCGACAAGGCGAAACAAACAAACAAAGAGAAAAAAACCCAGGAAAGATGTGGCTTCACACAGTGGGTTCGAAGAGCGAGAGAGACTGAGAGCTGAACGGCAGGAGTCCTTCTTCTTTTTTCTTTCTACGAGGAGGAAAAGGGAGGGGTGCAGGGGGGGGGGGGGATGGCGCGGGGTTAGCACAAGAGCCGCGTTTCCCAAAGCTAAGTGACGTATTTTCTTTTTTTTGTTGTTCAAGAGGCTCCTGTGAAGGGGTCGGTGTTTTGAAGCGATTGTCGCAACGTTCACCGAGTATGTGCATGTGTAAAGGGAGTGTGTGTGCGTGAGCGCCGAACGTGTGAAAAGTTCGGCTACGAGAATGAAGAGCGGGAGAAGCAGTTGAACGAGTTGAGCGCAACATTAACGGAGCTGGTGAAGCGAGGCAGGCAACTGCTGTACAGGGAGACGGGGAGGTTGGCGCCGCAGTGCACAGCCTCAGCCATCTGCATTTTGGGGCTGTGAAGCCGAGAAGGGGAAGGGGGGGGAAGGAAGGAGAATCACCCGAGAAGCCGTCGACAGCACCCGAGGGCTTCCTTTCAATTTCCCTGCATAGTGATGTTCTGAATTTCTCTCTTTTTTTTTTGCTTGTGCGCATATGTGTGTCTGTGTGTGTGTGGAGGTGTAGGAACCCGAACAGAGAGTTTGCGGCTCTGTGGCACCGCGAACAAGAAGCAAGAGAGGAAACAAACAGAAAAAAAAAAGAAGAGTGCGCAAGAGCACCAAGACGAAGCGTGGGAGCGGGAGAGGTCTGCAGAGTAATGTGGAGGACGCGGGGAAGTGGGGAAATGCGAGCTGACTTTTTTTTTTGTTTGAGGGGGGCGGAGGGGTCTTTGCGGGGTGCGTCTGTGTGTGTGAACGCCTAGTCGCACGCCCGCTGTAAGCTCGTTGATGATTGTGAAAGCAGAGCGCGGCCACAGACGCTGGAGGCCACAAAAAGAAAGAAAAAACGCTGAGCGCGTGCCGAAGTGCATCAAGAGGCGTTGGTGGAGAGCGCGCGAGGATCGTGCAGGTGAAGACAGAGACGGGGAGAGGGCATAGAGACAGTGCGGTGACGGAATGATTTTGCAAGGGAGACGGAGGGAGAGGAAAGGGCAAAGACGGCAAGGGAGATCTCTTTTCAAGCACGCGTTGTGTGTGAGTGTGGGTGGGTGTGTGAGGGCACGGCGCATGGAAACGGTCCGAGCAAGAACAAGAAATCAAAACGATAACACGACCGGCCGACCCACGAGACACTCTTGCCTGTGTGTGCGTGTGTGTGTTGTGTGGCTTTTGGGGGGCCATCCACAACACGTCTGTTGAGCTTCCCCTGCGGGCGCCCGGTGCGCAGCGCCGTTTCCTGGTCACCGCACGGGAGGACAGAAGGCCGGTCAACACGACTGGGGAAAGTGCACCATCGAGCACCTTTTTTCCCACCACAACGTTCAGAGCAACTGTGAGTCTGAACGTGCGTGTGCGTGTGTGACCCTTCGTGCTGCTTGGCTGCGGCGCATGTCGTCTTAGCGTACAGGCACCTTCTCATCGGCTTCGTGTATTTTTTGTGTGTTTCTTAATTCGCTTCTCCACGTGTTGCTCCGACTTGACGGGCGAGGGGCTGAGACTGCGCCATTGCCTCCCTTCGTCTTCGCTAATGCCTTGGCTCTTCCCCCCCCCCCCTCTCACCTTCCCCCCCCCCAACAGAACACACTAACGCCTCTTCACGCACACACGCACACATGCATGCACTGGGCCATGCCTTTTCTCACATTCACGCAGCTGCACACGCATCCAGTGCGCTACAGAAATCGACTCGAAGGAAAAATAGGAGAAAGAGAACCGAGATGCAACACACGCACACACACATACACGCGCACGCGGTCGTCGCTGCGGAGAGCGCGACGGGGCAGCAGGCCACGGGTCCTCTCAGTCAAGGGACGGCAATGGAGCTTTGCCTGCGTTTGGTCTGTGCTGAGCACTACAGGGTAGCATGTGTATGCGTGTGCGCGTAGAGAGGGGAGGGGGGGTGAAAGGGGAAATGTTCGTTGGTGCGTGAAGGTGAGTCTCCATCACTTCTCTTGGTTCTCATTCGCCCCCTTCCTTGAGATGGGTGTTGCTGCCACAGAGCGGGGGTACACACACACACACACACACATCGGCACACCCGTCGCGCGGAGGATGCACCTCTTCGGAGATCTCGTCCCGTTCAGAGGGTGGAAGGGGGAGTGGCCCCACACACACCGAAAAAGGAAAAAAACGAAGGGTACACAGAGAGAGCAAGTCCGGTCGCCAGTGCAAAGGGAACGGGACGGCGATTAGCACTGCTCCTCGACGGGCCTGGGGAGGGCACACCGCAGCGACAGCTTGCAGATGAGGTGACAATAGAGAACATTCGGATGGAGACGGTGTGTGTCGGGTGCGCGACGACCACAACTTCCCCCCCCCACGCCGCATCCGACGCACGTCACCCTCTTTGACAACCTGAAGAGGTTAGACGAGGGGTGAGGAGGGAAGCAAACAAACAAAAGCAACAACAACAAAGAAGACGAGAACAAGAGAGCCCCGTTGACGGTGACACATCTGCGGACGGTGAGGGGGCTCGCCAGTCACGGGCTGATACACTCAGCGGCAACAAGGAAAAAAAAAAGACAATCAAGCCACGGAGAGCAAGAGATGAAGGGGCTCGAGATGTACATCAGAGAAGCGCAGGGGGGGGGATTGATGGGGAATTGATGGGGGGAAGGCGGAAGAGAAGAAGAGAAGGCAGGAGCGTGGCGCTGTAGGGAGATGGAACAGCTTACGGAGAGTCGGAGGAGCAAGTGAAGTGGGGAAGGACAAGGGGGAGAGGGAGATGGGGGAGGAGAGACGGAGGGATATAGAAAGATAAAATGGGCGGCTTCGTGGGTGTGCATTTGTGTTTTTCTGTGTCTGCGTATGTGACGTGGCTCCTGATGTGCTTCAAGTCGCCACCCCCACCCCCCCAAAAAAGAGCGGTTCGCACGCACACGTACGGTACCCAGCTGAGAAGGCAAGAACTGAAGGCGCGCCACCGTTGCTGGAGATACCGCAGAGGAGAAGAGCGAAGATCCACAAATACGCACACACGCACACAGACAAAGCACATACAATCACGCAAGTACACACGTAGAACCCGCTCGCCGGCGCGGTACAAGGTGCCGCTGTTGTCGGTCGCGAGAAGAACACAGAAGCCTGCACACGTCTACACGCACGCACACGCAGCGGGTGAGCTGGATGGGGAGGAGGAGGAGGAAGGAAGAAGGAGCACCTGCACACGGTGTAGAGGCGGCTCGAACACGGCGAGGTCCACTTCATCTTTACCGCCCTCACGCTTCACCCCTCCGCCCTTCAGGAGGACGAGGAGTAGAGTTGGGACCACGTATACAGACCGCCAAGCAGCACCCGCACCGAGTCCTTCGCCGGCGCGGCACCATTCACCTTCTCGTACTCATTCATGTACTCGCGGGCGGCGAGGTCGTCCAGGTCGGGGCTCTGCGCCGACACAAACACGAGCACGTGCCCCGCGCTGTTCGCGTGCGGCGCCATCTCCGTTGCTAGCTGCGCGAAGTTGAGCTCCTGGAAAGGCTTGTTGATGCTGCCAGGGATGTGGTACGTCGCGAAGTCGTCCGGGGTGCGCACGTCGACGACGACGACGGCCGACTTGTCCGCGGACTCGAGCGCCTTGTGCAGCTCCTCAGCCGATATCTCCGCCGGGCCCGGGGCGGTCACACCCGCCTCGATCTCCGCTGGCGCTGCCGTACCACGCTCCTTGAGAGACGCCATGTGCACGGGAGGTTTGGTGTACTCGACAAAAAAAAACAGAAATGGAGAGGAGGGTGAGGAGGAGGAGAGGAATGGGATATAGAGAAGGAGGAGGAGGGTGTCGCGGGGAGTCGAGGGGGAAGGGAAGATGGAAGTGTGACAGACGGGGGAAGGGGGTTCGGGTGAAGTGTGTCAAGCGATCGGGAGGGAGGGGGTGGTAGTAGAGAAGGTGTGAGTGTGAGGGGGGAGGAGGGCAGCTCCTTTTCTTGTTGGCGTGTAGCGGCTCATGGGAAGAAGACGAAAACGCATGGCAGGCAAAGGTGGTTTGAGAACAAGATAAGTAGGGTGCATCAAGTCGCGTGGTAACAGCGGAGGGACGGTCGCGTTCCCACACGCTCGAACATGACGGGGACGGGCTCCACCTAGGAGTCTCACTGACACCTTGTAGCGAAGCCGCTCTTGTGCCTCTCCCTGTCGCTCCTGCCAGCCTCGGCTTTGGGAGGGGGTCGAGGGAGAGGCTGGTAGGAGGGAGTGGGGGGAGGTGGAGGGCCGACAAAGGAAGCGGTGGTCAGCTGCTCTGCCCCTCCCCCCCCCCCCACACCGAGGGGTCCAAGACGCACAAACAACCCGTGCTGCCCCCGTAGTATGTGCAGGCGCATGCGAGTGCACCTAATTATGGGCTTTTCTTTTTTTTCGTTTCTCCACAGCGTGTCATCGCTCGGGTAAGTCCTCCTTCATACAGAAACAAGCAAGCAAGAAAGCCACTATGTGTGATCGATGCCACTTGAGTTTCGTCAGCGTCGCGGCCATGGCAACGGTGCACACACACACTACAAAAAAAAAGTAAACGAGGGCCTGCGCGCTGCATTGAATGTGCAGAACTGAACAATGCTCTTGCGACAACGGCCAGGCCCGGCGGAACGATGTGGTGGTACTCCGGTAACTACCCAGCGAGCCAGCAAACAATCCACAACTACTTCACACTTTCTTTCGTATTGGTTGGTTGGTTGCTCTCAACCCGCTCCGTCACAATCGCACGCAGTCCGCGACCAGCTCCTTCTTCAGTTCCGCCTCCTCGACAGGGTCAAAGTCACTCTCCACGCCGAGCACGGTACGCACGCCTTCAAGATCGCGGTCAATCAGGTACGAAGCCAACTTCGCCGACGCCAGCTGCAGCAGCTCCTCGTAGTTCAGCAGCGTCGCCGCCTTCACCATCTGCACCGTTGTGAGCTCATCCCAGTCGGCGATGAAGCTGCGGTCCTTCGTGTCCAGGTACTCCACGAGGGGCAGTGTCATGGGCCGCGGAATGGCGCGGGTCTTGACCACGTACACGCGGTAGCACCCGTCCTCGGTGCCGAAGGACGACATGCGAAATCGGTAGGACATGTGCCGGCACACCCGCTCGAGGATGTCGCCGGTGAAGTACGGGAAAGGCACCTCCACCTCCAACGGCGGCGGGGGCTGCAAGGGCGCCCCACCCGCGGCGCGCGAGGTCGACGCAGCGGTGCGCGCCAGTGGAGGGAGTCGAGCACCGACGGCGGAGCGCAGGGGGGTGGCCGACGCCGAGGGAATGAAAGATGCGTCCGACTCGCCTAGCATCTCCGCAAATATGTCGACCGACTTGCCTGCTGCGGAAGCTGGTGTCACCGCCACTAGCTTCGGGGCGGGGGTAACTGTAAAGAAGTCCATCAAATCCGGCACGGCAGCCTTGGTGGCCGCCGCTGCCTTGCTTCCCGCACCCGACTGCTGCTGTTGTGGTGAGGACTGCTGGGGCGGCTGCCACGCCGCGACACCGTTCGACGTTGGGGCCTGGGCAGAAGGGACCTCGAACAGATTCTCCACCTCGATGGCCGCGTCGGGGGTGGCGCTTGGGGAGAGTTGCGGCGAGGTGTCCTCCTCCCAGGCAAAGCCACCAGTGCCGCCGCAGTCCCGCTGCAGGTCCTGCCCGTCGAGGAGGTCACGCAGGACGAAGGACGCTTCCGTGGCGATGGCGCGGCTGATGGGGACACGCACCCCGTCTGAGGCGATAAGGATGAGCGTCTGGCTCGGCGGCGCCACCGCACTCAGTGCCATAGATGACCCGTACTGAGACATCGTCAAGGTCAACCTCCGGCACCGCAGCGCGTGTGTAAGGGTGGGTGGTGGGGTGGCTTAACTCGGCGGGGGGGGGGGTCAGGGAAAAAATGGGTAGGTCAGCCAGCAGAGAATGAGGAGGGGAGAGAGCCGCTGCGTGCGACTGTCGGCTACTGAGCCGAACAAACGTGAGCGAGTCGGAGGGGGTGCCTGTTTCACTCGACGCCTACGCTCCCTCGTCTTCTCACTGTTCTCCTGTTTTATGGCCGGTGTCCGTCCTTGCCGCAGAAGTGCCTCACGACAAAAATAATAATAGTAATAATATTCAGCAGCAGCAGCAGCAGCAGCCCGCGAAACTCAAACGCGAGAAATGCGAATCGGACCAGAAAGACGTGCACGACACGCAATGCAGCACCCCACGTGAAGGGAAAAGAGGAGGACGGCGAGTGCGCCTTCTGGATGCGACTTCACCAACGTACTGCGACAACAGCAGCAGCAGCAGCGCAACGCGCCACGGAAACTCGGGTCACGTGGCAAATTCGTGTGCGTTTGGAGGCAGATGCGGTCACGACTGTGGCTGAACGAGCCCCGGTCCTAGCGTTGGCTTTTTTTTTTCGACCGTCGACGTCTGTGTGTGTGTGTGTGTGTGTGTGTGTGTGTTTGTGCTTGACGATGTGCCCGATAGTTGCTCTACTCTTTACATGAGCAGAGGGGGAGGGGGAAGAGTAAGATGCCAAGCGTATTGCTGTGGTTGTTGTTGTTGTTTTTTCCTGTGGGAGGTGGGCGGCGCTCAAACGTCGTTGGGGCTGAGTCTCTTTCTTGTTGTTGCTGCTTTTTTTTTTCCTGCTCGTACCGCCGCTGTCGGGGTTGGAGAGTCGAGAGGGCGTGAAGGCTTGATGTATGCGATACTGCCACACAAAGACACACGCACACTTACAGTGAGCTAAGCCCGAGGAATAATGTAAAGAATGGACGTAGTGAAAGGCGTTCCCAGTGCTTCGATGTCCCGTTGCGTTCACAGCCCAGGAAGGAAGGAAGTAGTAGGAGCGCAGGGGTGGATCACATCGGCGTAAAGCAATGAAGCGCCACCAGGCAGCTCCCCTACTGCGACTGCAGAACCTGCAAGCACGGGAGAGGGGGTGTAGGAACAGGGTAACGGGGGAACGCGGAGTGTGGGGAAGGGAGGGGGCGGGCACTTAAAGAGTAACGTCGGCTATGGGTGCACGCCGTTGATCTTCCATGGAGCGCAGACAAAGAACGCCAGGCCCGCGATGCGCTCTCATGACAGTGCTTCACGTATCCCTTACTCCTTCCACCGTTACCCGATGCTCTGACAGCAACGGCCCGCATCTTTCTCCCACGAATGGGGCGGCACATACACCACCACCTCTTACCTCCGTTTTTTTGTGCAACACACGCCCGTGTCACGCACTGTGTGCGCCACCTGCTGTGCCTTTTTCGTTTTTTTACACCTCTAGGCACACCATCCCGGAGCTCATTCCCCCGTGCCAGCGAACAGGGGCTTCGCGGCGTGCAGAGAGGCGGCATGGTGCATGCGTGTAGCATAAGAGAGAAACTCCGCTGAGCCTGCACACCCGTTAAACAGCATCAGCTGTCATACTTATCGCCCAGACGCAGAAAAAAGACAGCCGCAAAAAAACCCTCAGGGCTGGGCCGCTTCGGGAAGCACCCAAGCACACATACACACACGCATTAAGGTGGAGGGTGTGAAAGGTGAAACGATACGGACGCGCGGTCCCAAGCCCGAACACAACCACAGCCACATATACAGAAGTACAAAGAAAAATGAAGAGGAGAAACACAAGCATTTGTGCCATCACGAGCGCCGAGCGCCGCGCACCAATGACACTTCTAAATCACGCGAGGGAGGGAGGGGAGGGAAAGTTATTGACTGGCGTTTTTGTCAGCACCCCTGACGCTTCTCCCCCACCCACGCACACACAGAAGCTGTGAACAACACCAACAGCAACAGAAAAAACAAAGAAATTCGTCAAACATTTACGCGTTCGGTGAAATCGCGGGGCGGGGGGGGGGGGGGGGGGGGACGAGACATGTTCACGTACACAAGCGCGACAATAGGCAAGTGCGCAGGGCTTTTTTTTTTATGGGGGGGGGGGGGGGGCTGCACCACAAAAAAAAAAATCAGGCTTCAGCGCGGGCTGCATGTGTTTTACCTGCCCCACAAGACATTGTGGTGGCAGAGCAAAGAAACGGAAGGTCACACGGGAGGGAGGGAGAACCACCGTAGGACGGATGCAGAGGGAACGAGAGGAACGAAGCTAGAAGCCACACCGGCACGTGCACGCACGCGGAAAGCCAAGTGTGTGCAGGCGCCTCCATGCGGTACTCCATCACCAAACGCCGTCACCCGCAGAGCAACTCACCCTCTCGCTATTTTGAGGCGCCAAAAAAGCAAGGCGCAGGTTACGGTCCCCGCCCCGTCATGGCTTCCCCCACACAACCCACCCACCCACCCCCAGCGAGCAGCGCAGCAGCCCTTTTTTTTCTTGTTTTGCTGGTGAACGCATGGGATCGAACAGCGTTCAAGCGGTCGGTCGAGAGATGGAGAGGGGACAGACAAGCAGGGAACAACCCAGGCACAGATCCGGGATGAGCAGCCACCTCATGGTATGCACACAAGATACACGGGGGTGGGACAACTCAGCTGTGTCGCAGCTCAGCAAGGCGATCGCACCAACGAGACCGCCGTTGGCCGCATCGACGTCACCGCACACGACGGCAGCACAACGCGGCCGCAACGACGCACGGGCACAACGAGACAATCAGCTTGCATTTCTCGAGGACGACTCCGCTCCGGGCATGCGACAGCGCGAGAGGGAAGGCAGAAGGGCCATGAATCTGAAAGCTCGAAAAGAAAAAAAAAGAAGGACTGACGTCGCGCCGCAAAGGGCGTGACGTCAAAAGCCTTCACCACCGCAAGCGGACGAGGAGGTGGGAGGTTTTTTTTGAGGTGCACCTACACAGGCCTCACTGAGAAGGCAGCCCGTCGACAAAACCACCTTTCCTTGGAGCTCCCAACGAGCTCCACGACATCGGCAGTTGAACGCCAAAAAAATGCACGTTTGTTTCTGCGTTCCCGAGCTCTCACACAGCCGTGCCAAAGTAGAGGCTGACGGTGATCGCGTATAAGGAGCAAATCAGCATGGCCGAAAGACAGGCATATGAAGGTTGAGATGCATGTGAATTCAGGTACCGACATGGACGCAGCAACGTCTCTGTCCGTACTCAGCCATCCACCTCGACCTTCCCCTGCCTAGCGGCTCAGCACAACTCCCTTGCAGCGCATCACCGGTCTTCTCCTTGCATGGTCACGGCCGAGGACTTGCGCGGGGGGGGGGGGGGAATCGAGAGAGGGGCACAGCCCTCTGTAAGCCCTCTTCGATGTCATACAAATGCAAAATGAACAACAACAACAAAAAAAGCGACCGCGGTACCACGCGCTCTCAAGGCAGTAGCTACTGTGCGCCACGCTGGCGAGGC
>CAWUFJ010000027.1:0-19698 GCA_963921375.1 Tiliacea citrago
ACCTCCTCGGTGAATGCCGATGACGCCGCCCCCGCCACTCCACACACCGGCTCCGTAATTCAGCCCGCGCTTCACACGACGACGACGGGTGCACCCGCACCAACGTCGGCCGTGCATGCGTCCTCCCTGCGAGAGCCCCAGCCGAGTCGTTTCACTGGGCTCAGCGCGCACGTACAGCCACAGGATGCACACGCAGACCCGTACACGGGGACGACAGCGGCGTGGCCGATGCGCCGCGGCGTTGGGGAAGACGGCGAGGCTGGTGTCACGGAGCCCGCGCAGGCAGTGGGCGGGTCCGCGCGGCAGAGGCTTCCTGCCCATCAGTGGTCCACCGCTGAGTTTGTGGAACTGCAGCACGGCTTCTATGCCGTGAAGACAGAGACCACCGTAATGCCTGTGTCTTCTTCGACAGCGACATCCACGGCAGCCCTGCCGACCCTCTCGGGCGAGGCCTTCTTTTCTCGTCTCTTCCAGTGCTTGCGCAGTACGGTGCGCAAGCATCAACAGCTCGCGTTGGAGGTGCTGTTGGCCCACCTTGCCGGCCTGCTCCAGCCCGGTGCCGTGCCTGCTGAGGAGGAGCGTCGAGAGGCGGAGGCGCTGCGAGACCGCTGCCTGCACGGCCCCAACTGCGGCCCCTTCATGTTCTTTGTGCTCGAGATTATCGCCTCCGCTGGGCACCCGGCTGTGATCGAGCTGGCCGCCGCATGTCTGCTGCTTCTGCTGCGTGGCGTGACGCGTGGGGAGGAGGTGAACGGTGGGCTAGGTGGTGGTGGTGGTGCGGCTGCTGCTCATGTAGGAGCGTCCGCGTCAGCTTCCCCCTACGGGGACGAGAGTCGTGTGCCGCTGCTGCTCGACGCGATAGCTGAGCTTGGCAGCCCGCCGGGCGACTCCCCCGGTGACGAGGAGGCCGAGGAGACCGAGAGCGAGGCACACACGGGAGGGGGAACGACGGGCGATGGCGACGCTGCCAAGGACGATGACCCTGACCTGCCCTTCAGCGCCGTATCGGAGCTGCTGCGTGGGCCCGATGCGCGGCTCGGTCTGGAGCAGCTCGGCTTCACCAACAAAGTGCTTGCCGCCATGAACCTACTTCTTTTTTCGACGGGGGGCTCACCAGCGCTGTCGGACGGTGCGGTCGCTACCGTCGAGGGATCAGCGGGAGACACGGGCCGCCGCAGCATGCGTGAGGGTGCCCGTCATGTAACGCGTCAGACGTCCTCGTTTTCCCGTCACGCTGAGGTGCTCTTCCTGGAGCTTCTCTTGTGCGGTGGCGTTGGTGTGAACCGCCGCCAGACGTGCCGCCGCGTCGCCGAGGACCCGTGCTTTGCGTCGTGGGTGGAGGCGCAGCTCTCGGCGGTGGTGTTGGGCCAGCGGCGGGTGGGCGACATCGCGGAGCTGTTCTGCGTGCTGCATCACCTTGCGCACGTCCCTGCCGCCCTGCACTGCCTGCTGCGCGGTACGGTGAGCGGGGAGGGCCACACGACAGTGTCAGGGGCACGCAGTGGCGGCGGTGATCGTGCTGGACGTGCTGCCGTCCCGCTGCCTCGCCCCCACCACCAGCCCTACGAGATGTGGCTTCTCTTCTTTCTGTTCGTCTTCTCCACGAGTCCGCGCGAGGTGCGCACCACCCGCCACGCCGCGGCCATCGTGTGGTGTGTACTGTTCCTCCGCTCCTGTGCCCGCCTTGGGCCGTCACGCGTTGATGGTGGTGGTGGTGGTGCTGCTGCTGGGGGCGGGCAGGCACTCCTCCAGGACCTCAGCGACACGCTGCTGACAGAGGGCCTTCAGCTTGGCGGCGGCATCGTGCTGGAGATGTGGTTCCTGCGCTACGTGGAGGAGTCCGATGTGTCCGAGACGGAGGCAGCCCCAGCGGGTCGGCTAGACGCGTACTTCCTTGACGTCGCGCGCGCTGCCTTGCAGGTGTGCCGCACGCACGCCAGCGCTGCCCTGGAAGGTACGGACGTTGACGACGCGGAGGGTGCTGCACTGGCGCAGCGCATCATGCGTGAGCTGCGGTGGGCAACGAGCGCGCACTTTCTCGCCACGTTTGCGATCCAGACGCGCCACCACCACCACGACCGCCGTTGCCGTGGCGGCTCCGCAGCGGCAAACTGCTACACGCTGGCTGGCTCCGCAGCAGCGACACAGGAGGCGATGGAGCACCTCGTGCGGTGCGTCATCGGCGACACGACGCGGGTGGCCGGGGCCTTTGCGCGGCTGACGACGCCGCTGCTGCTGCTGCCGCCGTCGGCCTCGTGGCGTGCAACCGTGGTGCGCACCTCTGCGACAGCCACAGAAGACCGCGGTGCGCCTGGCCCCAGTGCACGCGTTTCTCCAGTATCAGCGAGAGACGTCAATGAGAGGGAGCGGGAGGCTACTGATGGCGTGTCCGAGCTCGATGTGGTGGCTGCGCTAAAGGCGGTAGTAACGCACTGGGTTGGCGAGGGGCGGTCTGTGCAGGCTGCATTGAACCTTAGCGCTGCCGCTACTGCTGAAGGAGGTGCTGTCACGACCCCCGCTGCGACACCGGATCGGGATGCGCAGACTGCAAGGGCAGGCTTCGCGTTCTCGGCCCAAACGGAGCTTCGGGACCGTGGTCTTGTACTGATGGCCGTAGACGCTGCGGCCTTGTACGCCAGCACCCGCCTCGCATCTGCCTTGGCTGACGTGTACCCCGCCGTCGCCAAGGACGTCGCACTCGGATTTGCGGCAATGCTCGTGCACTCGTTCGAGGAGGCGTGCCTGCGGCTGCGCGATGCCGCGCCGGTGCGGCTGCAGGTGGATGAGCTGTGCACCATGGCAGAGGCGGTGCGACTCCTGCAGTGTGGCGGCAGCCGTGCAGCGCCGCGCGCTGCGGAGACGGCAGAGGTCGAGGCGTCTTCGCACTCGTCATCGGAGACTGCGAAGAGCCCTGTGTCTCGCTACATTCGTGAGGCGCGTGTCGGGGCTTTCTTCCTTATCCACAGCATTGCGATATCGAAGCACTGCCTCGACGTGGTGCCGCACCTGCTCCCACTGCTCGTGCTGGAGTCAGCGGCCGACCACCACGGACGTTCGGGGAATCGCGTTGCCGACGCTACGGCAGACTTTGCGTGCGAGCGAACCCCTGCTGACCGTGCTTCGGAGAGCGAGGCGGCACTGCTCGAGTCGTTGCGCGTGGGCATCGAGATCACCCCTGTGCCCATCGTGGTGCGTTGTGGCAGCGGTAGCTCCTCTTTGTCGTCGCAGGTGTCTGTCAGCGGTGCACCACGCAGCTGGGTGCTGCATCCTCTCATGGACAGCGGCTTCCTTGCCAAGGACGTGTGGGCTGGCTGGATGCGGCGCCTCCTCGGGCTGCATCAGCGCATCAAGGATGTTCTCGGTTGGGACGCGTTGCTCAGCCACGTGCTGCTCTGGACACTGGCCCACCGCCGCGAGCTGTGGGGAGGTGGTGCAGGCTGCAGCGGCGAGACCTCAGCTGGGCTGACGTCACGAGCTGCGATTGCCGTCTCTCCTCCGTCTGAAGGGGGCTTCGATCGCGTGTGCGACACCACCCCAGAAGCCGTGGCGGTGGTGGGCCTGATGGGGAACCTGTGCAGCATCCTACATGCGCAGTCCACCACGGCCCTCACCGCCAACAACGCTGATGCGGGTGGAGCGCTGTCGGCTGCGGCCTCGCGCACCCTCGAAATCTCCCTGGCAGCCTACAGCGACGCGCCGTCCGAGGAGGGACTGCCGCTGCGCGTGCACGCCATGCTCGCCTACGTGGCGGCACACAGCACGGCTCGCACAACACTGGCAGCCCTACAAGTGCTGCTGCTGACCCCGGTGCTGCCTACTTCGGACTCGCACGGAGACTCGTCTTGTGTGGCGCCATCGCCTGCTGGGACTAGCACTGTCGATGCGGTGTGCGCGTGGCTTGCAGCCTGGTCCGCCGCGCCGGCAGTGGGGCAGCGTGCGGGCTGGTCACTCGAAGACATCGTGGCCCTGCTGCAGCTCACCGGCCCCCACGTTGCGATGGGCGGTGGTGGTGATGAGGCGGACAAGGTGGACGGCGTCGCGGGTGTGGAGGACCCGCTGTGGTGTGCGCTGCAGCTCACGCGTGGCTGTCTGCGCCGCTACGTGCGCCAACGCCTGGCCACGAGCGGGGCCCTGTCGAGGATGGAGAAGGCCGTCCTGCGCTCTACCCTGGAGGAGCTCGACTGGTTTCCAGCCGTGTTGTGGGCCAATGTCTGCGACGGCTAACGGATGGGTGGTGGCAGCAAGAGCCAGCGCTGCACACGCCATGGTGGATACTCAGACAAGGAGACAAAAAGTAAAACCGTAATCGGCGCTGTTGCGTCTCGTCTCATGGGAAGCGCGGCGTGCCCGCACTAACGAAAACACGAAAAGAAGAAGAATAAAGCGAAACGATAAAGAAAATGGGCAGCGTAACCGTTCCAACTCTCCCGTGTCGTAGCAGATCCGCTGACGTCAGTTCTGCGCCGCATCCTCGGCCTCGTGCGCTTGAGTTGCTGGCTTTTCCCCCCCCCCTTCGCTACAATCACTCCCATACAACGTGCGAGGTGTCCTTGTCTCTCCCTTCATCTCTTTCACACATGTATCCTCGCACTGTGTGATCGTCACATCACGGCGGTTGCGACGGCTCACTGCGACCGTCTCTCTCTCTCTCTCGTGGCAAAAAAAAACAACGAAACCAAACAATGCGCAGGTACAGACTCAGCTGCGCACTGTCCAGACCGTGCATCTTGGCTATCAGGAAACAAAAAAAAACCTCAACAAAAACAACACAACAACATCGATTCGAGTGTGGACCTTCTCCACTTCCGTTTTTTGTCAGATCAGCATCATCAATCCACACAGAAATACACAAACGCACATACACACGCACACATACATACACAGCTGATTCTCATCACCTGCAACACCTGCACATCTATTCCCGCACATCGGCCAAACAACAAAGACAACAACAAGAACGTCTGCACCCTTTTTTTTTTCTTGCCCTCACTGCACACTTTTTTGCCTTCCCCTTCGCTGCCTCTTTGTTGTTCGGTGCAAAGCTGCGCACGCTTCCCTGTGCGTGCTTCCTCCTTCTTTTTTCTTCTTCTATTGCAGCCTTGAGACGCCGCAACTTCTCCCTTTCTGTTTTTTGTTTCTGTCTAATCCCGCTCCTTTTCGGTATCCGATGCCATCCTTGTCGTCTTCCTCCACCGCATTCGAGGACAACGAGGCCTCCTCGGCAACTCCATCGCTCTTCCTCGCAACGTGGGGTGTGGTGCTCGCGTACTGGCCGGCACGCAGTCCTCTGTCCTTTGTTGCTGCACATCCAACCTGCCGCATTGCCGCTGAGGCTCGCATCGTTGCCACAGATGCGGATCTGCTGAAGAGCGACGATGCGGCTCTGGCGGAGGTGTCAAGGGAGGGGGAGGCGTACGACGCGGCGTGGACGGCGTGGGCCCGCGCGCTGCCCTTTGGGGAGTGGTGGGTGTCCGACCTCGCTGAGCACGTGATGCCCACCGAGGAGGGCTTTGATGGCGAGATGCGCTTTATGGGTGAGTCTGGTGACGTGCACGACACGCGGCCCGAGGTACTCGGTGTATCCCATGGACAGTACCGTCCACTGCACCGCTCGTGGCCTCCCAGACTGCGTGGTGGTTGTCCCGGTGCCGCCTTCAACAACGCCTTTGCTCCATTTTGGCATCGCAGCAGTCCGTTGCAGGCACACCAACAACAACGACGCCGCGAGACGTATGCTGACTTCAAGCAGTATCGGCAGCACGAGCAGCGCCATCGGAGCGGGTCAGGTGGCGCGTCCGTGGTGGACAGCTCATGTGTGGCGAGCGGCGCCGGCTTCACCCATCGGGGCCGCGCGTCAGGCGGCATCGCACTTGCAGATGGTCCACACCTCGGCACATGCGCGAGCAGCACCGCCGTGAAGGCTGGCTATCGCGGCGGGGTGCGCGTTGGATGGCTCATCTCCTTCCTTGTGCCTACAACACCGCTGTCGTGGGAGAGCGCTGCGGCGGAGGAGTTCACGGAAGAGAGCTTCAGCAGCAAAGTTGCCACAACTGCCGTGCACAGTGGCGCACCAGGTGCCGCTCCTATTCCGGGTATAGCATCTGCACAGTCACGGCAGGAGAGGGAGTCGGTGTCACGCGTTCCGTGGCGCCGCGTCGTGCACTGGGAGACTGGGGCAGAAGATGACATGCAACGCGCCCACCAAGAACACCCCCACGCGGATGACGATAACACAGCGCAGGTCAACTCTGTTGCAAGCCCTGAGGATGAGCTGATGCGCCGGCTCTTGCACGACGACGCTGGGGCGACACAGCATTCCACAAGTGCGCACACCGACAAGAGCGGTGTCGCCACGGCCCGTAGCTGGCACTTCGCGCATTGGTGGCTCACGCGCCCACTCGTCGCAGGCGTCGTGCCTACTGGTCTGCCTCGCGTAAGTGCGCCGGTTTCGGATGTGCAGAGGCCAACGGAGCACCCCGATGCAGGAGTCAGCGGTGTCGCTGAAACGAACGCAGCGAGTTCTGAATTGTGTCCCCCCGCATCAAGTGAGACCGCGAGGGCGAGGAGCGACGTTCCCGCTGCCTCCCTGCACGTGTACGGCTGCCACCCATCGACGCTTCCATCCCTGCTGAAGCAGGCCACCCCAACACCGACGTGCTGTGATAGTGCGCGGCCTCGTCGTGCAGATGGCGTGGCTCGCTGCACTGCTGAGGTGTTCAACGGGGACGCAGGCAGTGACACCCCTGCAGCTGTTAACACACAGACGGCTTCTCAAGCTCAACCATGCAGCACGCACAGTGGCCCTTCGAAAGGTAGAGCTTCCCCACAGCGACGACCTGGCACCGCCGCGCCGTGCACAGCGTCTGCGCAGCGATGCTGCCACGGCTTTGTGGCGGCTGTGCACGTCCACGAGTACCGGCCCCCGGCTGGCCAAGACGGAAACAACGGCAGCGGTGGCGGTAGTGGTGCGTCGCTAGGCCCGCTCTTGTCCGAGCTGCAGAGCGTCGCGTGCTGCGCGCGGCTGTCGATTCTTGATGTGAACTCCGAAGAGAGGGACCACGGAGGGGGCGTGGACTGGCGGGGCACGGCGTCGGCGAGCGCCGCTCCACCTACGGCCCCTGCCACCGTCCTTTCTCTGCATGCGAGGGACGCCGCTATGCCGCCGGTGGCGTCTACCAGCGAGGGTGTGGAGGAAACCACGGAACAGGCGAGCAGAGCGGCCTCACTGACGGCGGCGGCGGCTCTGCACGAGGACTGTGGCGTGAACAACTTCGACAACGGCTTCTCACAACATCCGAAGAGTGAAGGCTGCACGGAGCACAGGCGAGTGTTTGCCCAACACAGCCTCACACACGCGATGTCAGCGTATCGCGCTAGCGCGGCAGCCCTTTGGCTGACGGAGGTGCATCTCACGTGCTCCGCGACCTTGCGTGATGTCAGCGCACTCCGTGTCTTCCGCAGCGTGCGCCTCATCGACATCAGCGGAAGCACGCAACTCACCGACGCTGGCATTCGCGAACTGCGCTGCTGCCCAGCATCGCTGCGCATCCTTGACGTGAGCCGGTGCCCGCTCGTGAACACGGCGGCTGCGGATCTGGTGCGTGCGCTGCCACAGCTGGACGAGGTCTACTTCTCCGGGACCGGCGTCACAGACGCGACGTTCCGTGCGATGGCGCAGACCCTCTGCACAAACGCTCAGGGCACTGGTGCTGAGGTGTTGACCAACGCGCGGCCACTGCGGCGGCGGCTTCGCGTTCTGCACGTGTGCGGTTGCCGTCATCTGCGCTATCCTATCAGAACTCTAGCACGAGTTGGTGGGCACGTGGCGCGGCAGCAGTGGGGAGGGACAGCAGACGCATCAGACAGCAGCCGTGACGCCGAAACGCGTGTGCTGGCATGGGCCACGCTGGAGGAGCTGCGACTGACCGCCGCCGCTACCGCCGTTGTCGGCGACTACAAGAGCTCCACGAGCGACGGGGATGGGGAGGAGCCATCCACGCCAGAGGAGGCGTATCGAGGCGAGCATGCCGACACACAATTGCACGGCCCTTCCACGCTATGTCACGCAGACGCAGTCACACACTCCGGCACAGCCTCCAACACTTCTGTCACGCCTGCCACAGCACCACCGCCCCCGCTTCCTCGCCGAGAGTGGAGGTGCATCACGATCCTGGTCATCACTGACACGAGGTTTCGGTATGCTCTCGGTGATGTCGGCCAGCTGCCTGCGCTGGAGTGCCTCTCGCTGCTGCGCTGCTCGCGTGTTCTCGGTGCCCGCCCCGAGTCTGCCGCTCCTTCAGAAGTCGGCGGTGGCGGTGGCGGCCTCCGCCAACACCGTCAACCGTTTCTCAGCGGGCTGGAGCGCTGCGCGGAGCTTCACACGGTGCACCTCGACGGCTGCGATGGGAGCATCTTCCACGAGGATGGAACCGGTAGTGACTTCCGCCACGCAGCGGTGCACGTGTCCGGCGAAACCGTTACGGCGGCGAGTAGTGTGCAGTGCCTCGCTCGGCTTCCGGCATTGCAGAACCTCTCCTTCTCCCACACAAGTCTGCACGACGCGGACGTGACGGCATTTTCGAATACGCTGATGCGCGAAGGCGGCGCGGCGGGGACGGCGGGGCACGCGTTCCGCCGCCTCTGCCTGCGCGCCTGTGGCCGGCTCAGTCAACTCGGCGTGCTGGCCGCGCTTTCTTCCTTGCGGGCCCTTGACCTCAGCGACACCGCTGTGCGACAGGAGACGCTGGACCTGATCGGCACGCCCCTCACCACGGGAGCGAGCTGGGTTGCAGCGAGCGGTGTTCCCGGAGACGTCTACACCCGCTACGATGAGCCTGCTCTACAGTGGCTGAGCTGCGCTGCTTGCAGCCTCATTGTGGACCTGACCCCGCTCTCCCGCCTGCGCCACCTGCGCTGGCTCGACGTCAGCCACACTCCCATCACGACACCGGCGGTGTCGGCGCTGCGCGTGTGCCCCGCGCTGACGCACCTCTCGCTGAAGAACTGCGGCGGAGTGCGCCACCTGCGCGATGTGATGTCGATTGCGTCGCTGGAGGTGCTAAATGCGCAGGGCACCGGCCTCTACGACAGCGAGGAGGACGAGGAGGAGGAGGAGGGGGAGGAGGGCGCGGGTGATCTTGGATACACAAAGGGTGGGAGCGGAGACGCCAACGAACGGGAGGAAACTCGACTGCCCGTGCCACGTGGTGTTCACAGCGACGACTTTGCTGCCGGGCTGACACCACCGTGCGTCGCACTGAGGCCGCCTTCGTTGCCCGCCCCAACGTCCTCTCCCAAGGCGGGAGATGCACGGCACCAGGGAAAGAGCAGTGGCACCAGTCGCTGCCCTGATACGAGACACAGCGACGTGTTCCCCGACGAGGATGCCACGCTGCGTGTCTCACGCGTGCACACGCTCCTGCTGTCCCACACCCGCGTTCGCCGCGTCCGCCGACTCGGCCTGCTGCCGTCGCTGATGTGTCTCGAGCTAAGCCGCACTGCGGTCGGCGATGCCGAGCTGGTGAAGTTCGTCGTCACTGGTATCCGCGCTGCGGCTGCAGAGCTGAGGAACGTGGCAACACCATGGACGGAGGTCGCAGCGGCCATGAAGGGATCCGCGACTGCGCGAGGAATCGTGGTGCACTCGCTGCGCCGCCTACGCCGAGAAGTGGACCTGCTTTGCAGTGTGCGGGGCGCGAAGTCCACGGCGGAGTCGCACGCAGGTGTTCGCTGTGAGCGTCACGCCGGTCCTCCACTGCGTGTGCTTTCCATGCAGTACTGCCGCGGTGTCTTCTCCGCTGGCGTGCTTGGACTGTGCCCCCACCTCACGAAGCTCGACCTCTCCGCCAGCAACGTCACGGGCGATGGCCTCGTGGGGCTTGACCGCACCACGAGTCTCGCCCAGCTGCGCCTCGTGGCTTGTAAGGGTGTGCACGACCTGCGCGTGCTGGGGCACCTGCCAAGCTTGGTGGAGCTGGACGGGAGCGGGTGCAACGTGCACAGCGGCCGCCTCGTCGCTCATGCCGCTCGTGGTGATGAAGGTGGTGGCGTGGTCGGGAACCCGGACATTGATGAAGGTGCAGTGGCTGGATCCGCTACTGGTGCTGCTGGTGCTGCTGCTGCTGGTGTGGCTGCGACGGTCCACAACCCTGGGTACGGCAACGCCCTCGCCGCGCACGCGCCGCTTGTCTGCTCCGATCTGTTGTCGAAGCCGGGACTGAGCAGCGACGAGGCGGCAGCGATTCGGGCGATCGCACGAGGTGAGGCGTGCGGGACTGCGCAGCCCGATTTGTTTCTGCATCAGCCGCGCGCCGCCACCGCACTGTGGCCAGCGTTGCAGCACCTCGTGCTTGACGGCTGCGTGAACGTGCGCGGCCTTGCTGAGCTTGGTGGGCTGCCGGCCCTCCTCGAGCTCTCCCTCTGCAACTGCCCCGGCTTGACGGCAGCCAGCGTGGCGGAAGTAGAGCTGTGGGGAGTCGCGAACAGAGCTTGCGGGCAGACATCAGTAGGGTGCACCACGTCTATGGCGAAGGCGTCGACGCGAGCAGAGGGCGATGCGCGATGTGCGAATCACACCGCTGGTGAGGTGCCGAGCAAGGCACCAGCCTTGCATCCTATCCCCTCGTCCGGCGGTCTCGCCTCGGCAGCACGCACATCCCTCCCCTTTCCTGTACTGCGGAGTCTCCACCTGTCCGCGTGCCGCCATCTCTGTGGGACGCTGACGGGACTGACATGTCTACCGCAGCTGCAGCGCGTGTACGTCGATCACTGCGCCATCGCATCGCTCGCCGAGGTCGACCCTGCTCTACGCAGCCGCACCGCCCTCCAGTGAAAAAAGAGAAAAATAAAAAAAGCCGAAACGAAGTGAGCATCGTGCTGACTCTCAGAGCGCTCTTCTCCTCCGCCCCGATTTCTTTTTGCCTTCGTTGCTTTGTCTTGGATTTTTGGCGTCTGCGGTACCCCACATGCACCAGGTGTCAAAGTGTGTGTGTGTGTGTGTGTGTGTACGGCCCTGCACATTCGCGCGCCTGCCGCCATTCGCCATTCTTTCCCTTCGCAACTGTGCCTTGTGTCGAGTGCACAGCACGCACAAGCGTCCCTCCTCTTGCCGCCCCCCTCCCCCTCTCTACAAAGAGTACGCTCAGTGCACCCGCTGGGTGGGGTGGGTGGGGTGTGATGGAGTGTGCAGCCGAATCCTCCAAGAGGAAAGAAAGACCTGGGAAGGAGCTCGAGTGGCACTTGCCCTGGGGTGCACACATCGGGCTTTCAAGCGGCCCCACCGAGACCATCGTTTTTTTTTTCTGATTTCATTTGGTTAGAACCACCGTCACAGTCGCAACAAACCGTAAACCCCCCAAAGAAAAAAAAAGAACACTAAACAGAAAGGTGAGGGTCCAGCGCTGCGCACATCCAGTACACAGCCAAAACACAAGTGAACTGCGCTTGATCTCGCTGGCGCACACCAAGGACAACTCCCTCGCACTTGGCTTTACGCTGTCGTGGTGACGCCACATCTTAACTGTCTCTTTCTCTTTCATGAGCTCTCGCATGCTTCTTCTTCTCTTCCTGCAATCTCTTCAACATCACACACTTCGCGCGTTTCACCTCACACAATGTACGCACACACACACTAAAATAATTATCATTTTCATTTTTTAAAAAGAACAAGCAGACAGAAGATAACGTATTTCGTGAGCGATAGGCAAAGCGTCCAAGACGAGATGAAGCATCAATATTCGACTACATTGTGTGGGTGATGGAGGCCAGCCTTCTCCATCCTTCTGCCTGCTCACCCCCCTCTCTCTCTATTTTTTTTTCCTATTTCTTCGCGTCACCTGTTCTCTGTGATGTCGACAACGCTAGTCCAGTCTTCAACTCTTCTCTCTGCTTTTGTGCGACTGCCCAGCTGCTACGAACTTTTATTGCGATTACACATTATTATCCATCCTTCCCCCCTCTCTGTCTCTGTCTCTCTCTCTCTTTTCCTTTTTTTTGTTTCTTATTCTTGTAACGGCTTCCAGCCTGTGTACGTTGTCGGCATCTCTGTGTATCCGCTCTGCCCATTCTCTTGGAGTTGACCACCTCTTCGTTTTCCCCTTTCACCGTCGCTGTAGCGTCCTTCAGCATTGCTTTGTCGTTTGTCTTTTAACCGTCGTTGCCCGCTTCCCCATCCTTTCTCTTTCTTCTCCCCCTCGTCTTCTTGCGAGATGGATCTGTGCACCTATCCAAGTACGTCTTCTCAGACCTCTCCCTGTCCTCACACCTGTGTGTTTTTCTACGGATATAGAATATACGTGTATATCTATGTGTGTGTGTGTCTCTGCGTGTGTGTCCGTGTGTGTCCGTATTTGAGTACCGACGCCGTTGCTGGTGGTCACGGAGTGGTGCCCCCCCTCCCTCCAGCCCAAGACACACACTTCCTTTCGTGGCCTTCTTTATGAAGAAATCCACACACATACACACACACACACACACACACACAGACATGCATATTTTTTTCCTGTTCTTCTTCGAGTTGACGAAGACACGCGTCCACTCGCTGTTTGGGTGGGTCCTTCTCCAAGTGCATTACCACCGTTTTTTCTTCCAAATGTATAATATCTCCCTTTTCTGTTTGTCTCTCTCTCTCTCTCTCCAGGCCGCGGCCACGCAGCTGAGATAGCTGGTCCGTCTCTTGTAATCCCCCTTTTTTGACGGCTCGGCCTCCTCCCATCCTTTCTCTGTCAAGCTCCGAGCACCGCCGACTGCTGGCAAAAACGCCGTCTCTTTCCCAGCCAACTGTCCTTCACGTGAGCATCTCTCCATGCGCAGGGCCTCATGCCCCTTACTATAGCACTCGCACCGACCGATTATGATCCAATGGACTGTGTGCAGACGGCATTCTGATGGCGCTGGTGTGCGGTGTGCTCCTGTACTGCAAGGTTGCGCCGCGGGTGGCTGCTGCTCAGGCGACGAGCAGCTACGCGATGACGCGGCAATCGAGCACGCTCAAGCTCCTGCAGGGCTTCGCGACGGCGGCGCGGGGGCTGGAGACGGCGTGGACCGGCTCGGACGAGTGTAGGCTGGTGCACGTACGCTGTGCGAGGGGGACAGTAAAGCCGGACTTCAGGGACCCGCCGCTGACGACGCCGATGGTGCTGCCGGAGCTGGGGGATGGGGTGAAGGAGTCAGCTGTCGCTGCTGCAGCGATTTCCGCCTCCGGCCTGGGGGCAATGGCACTGGCACGCTGCCGGCGAGCTGGAGCCGCGTGGCTCGACTGACAGCGCTGCGGCCGGACGGAAGCGCGCTGAGCGTTGCGCTGCCGGAGACCCTGGGGCAGCTGGGTGCGCTGACGGTGCTGCCGCTGCCGCAAAACGCACTCTCGGGTGCTCTGCCTGCAGCGTGGGGCTTCCTCACCGCCCCGGCGGCGCTGGATGTGGACCGCAGCGCGGTGGCAAGCAGCTTTCACTCTCCTGGCTGGGCTTGGACGCCAAGCGGTTTGACAGCTGGGGCCGTGCAAGCGTTCGTGTTGCTTGTGCCTCCTACTGAGGCTCGGGCCGGAGTGGGGACAGCAGTGCTTTTGCTTTTCTTTTCATTGTTTTGTGCGGGATGCAGCGTGGCTGCGCTCTCCGCGTACCTTTGTCCGCACCCTGGTACGTGCGAGATCCGCAGCAGCTCCCCCGCCCTCTTCTCATTCTTTTTCTTCTCTTCAGTGCACGCAGTGGTGCGGGACATCTCTCGTGCCCCCGCTGTCTCGCTGCCCCCTCCCACATCCCTCCATCAGCTGACTCGGAGAGTGCCGTGCTCGGGCGACACACGGACGACGTGCTGTGGCCGTGCCATGACGGGAATGCGTGGCAGGGACGAGCGGACAGCGTGGGCAACGAGAGCTGACGAGCGTGCACGCCGTATTTTAAAATGCGAGTACTACAGCTGTGAGGCAGCGCACACGGCAACACCGCCTTGCGCCAGTCGCGACGATATTATCGTGCGTGCGTACCACATTGCACTCGTCCGAGTCTTTCTGAACCTGCCGAGATGAATGCCTGTGCGCCGTGCACGTGCCTGCGTGCTCGCCACTGGGCACGACCGAGCGCGGCGCTGAGTGTGCGCGCACCACGTTGAGCTTCATGGGCATGGAGGCGGAGCCGACGCGCCTACAGCGGCCCGCTCGCGTCAGTGGCGTGTGCGCGCATCCCCGACCCAGCCGTGCGCCGCTCCTCCACGAGCGGCACCGTCGAGCTCCATGTCCTCCTCGGGCCCTGCGCCCCCCCCCCTCCCCCCTGACACCGTTCCACTTCACCGCTCCTGCTGTTCCTTCCTTCTGCTGGCTGCTGCTGCCCTCACACAACGCACCGTGCTCCCCATGGGACACGGTGCCTCCATGCCCCGGCTTCGAATGCCGTCTCTCCACACCCACATCGCTGCCGCGCGCTTGCCTCCCCTCTCCATTCCCTCCTTCCCCCATGCGTGTGTGCCGCACCACCGACACCACCTCTTCTCAGCACTTAACCTTGATTCGCTCACTACCTTCCCCGCCTTCCCCAGTTCCTGCCGCGCCTCAACGCTGCACCGACGGACGGCTTTGCTTTCCCAGCCCTTGTGTCTTCGTGTTTCTTTGCTTTATGATTTTTGTGTCTACTGGCTCGTACGTGTTGTTTTCGCAAGCTCAGCAGCTCGCCTTCTCTCTTCATATCGGCTGCTTTCGTGCTCGTCCACCGCTCGTCCCTCCCGTTAGACTCCGTCGCACTCGCCCAGCGCTGGCCTGGACACCCGGTGCGTGCCGCTGACCAGCACAAAACACTTCTTTTCTTGTTTTCTTGTTTTTCTTGTTTTTTTCTTGTTTGTGTCTCTCTTCTTTTTTCTTGTGTTTCTCATTTTTATCATTGACTCTTTTCATTTTCCTCGTGTGTTTTGTGCTGCCGGCTGAGCTCAGGAGCACCATCGCTGTGACACCCCACACGGCAGCGCCGCACGCCGTCAGCGAATACCGATCAGCCAAGCAGTGCTTTCCCGCCCTCCTCCCCCCTTCCGCTTCGTCCTGATGCTTCCCCACCTCGTCAGCACCCGCCAGGCCAGCGGCGATGCAGTGCGTGCAGACCGCATTCTGATGGCGCTGGTGTGCGGTGTGCTCCTGGCCTGCACGGTTGCGCCGCGCGTGGCTGCTGCTGAGGGGACGAGCAGCTACACGGTGACGCAGCAGTCGAGCACGCTCAAGTTCCTGCAGGGCTTCGCGACGCCTGCGTGGGGGTTGGACACGATCTGGGTGGGCACCGATTTCTGCACGTGGATGTACGTGACGTGCACCCCGAGCTACGCGACGGTGACACTGGACACGCTGACACCGGCGACGACGGCGACGCTGCCGGAGCTGGCGGACAGCGTGGACGGGTCGCTGGTGATGGTGAGCCAGCTGAGCGCCTCCGGGCTGGGTGGCAGGCTCACTGGGACGCTGCCGCCGAGCTGGAGCCGCGTGTCGAAGCTGATGGATGTGACGCTTTCTGGAAATGCGCTCTCCGGCACGCTGCCCGCTGAGTGGGCGTCGCTGAATGCGCTGACGACGTTGAACATGGCGGGCAACGCGTTGAGGGGGTCGCTCCCCGATAACTGGTCGGAGCTGGTTCTTTTGTCCTCGTTATCGCTGCGGGGCAACGCACTGGGCGGGACGCTACCGGTGCAGTGGATATGGCTGCGGAGTCTCGCAACCTTGGATCTGAGCTTCAACGAGCTCAGTGGCACGTTTCCCGTTGACTGGTACGCCATGCCGCGCACGCTGTCCTCCGTGCTCCTGAACAACAACCGGCTTTCGGGGTCGATCTCCGTTTTCTTGGGGTACCTCTCCGTGAGCGAGCTGGACATCAGCAACAACGCCTTCTGCGGATGTGCTCCGACGCAGTGGAACGCGAGCCTGACTATGAAGTTCACAGCGGACCCCGAGCTGCGTGCCACCGACTGCGCCACAGCCAACGCATGCGATATCAATGACTCTTCTACACCTGAGCACTCGGCGACGCTACAGTTCCTGCAGGGGTTCACCGTGTCGATGCCTTCGTTGCAGGAGCAGTGGATGGGCTCGTGGTACTGCGGGTGGAGCGGTGTGACGTGCAGCAGGACGACTGCGACGGTGGACCTGAGCAATGTTACGCTGACCACTTCTGGCAGCCTGCCGGAGCTTGCCGCGGACGTGGATGGGTCGCTGGTGGTGGTGACACAGGTGCGCGTTGTTGGCCGCGGCTCGCTGGTTGCTGGGACGCTGCCGCCGAGCTGGAGCCGCGTGTCGAAGCTGATGGATGTGACGCTTTCTGGAAATGCGCTCTCCGGCGCGCTGCCCGCTGAGTGGGCGTCGCTGAATGCGCTGACGACGTTGAACATGGCGGGCAACGCGTTGAGGGGGTCGCTCCCCGAGGACTGGTTGCGGCTGTCTCAATTGTCGATGCTGTCGCTGGGACGCAACGCGCTGAGCGGGCCACTGCCATCGGCATGGGTATTGTTGCAGAAACTCCAAACCTTGGATCTGAGCTACAATCAGCTCTCTGACACACTTCCTATTGACTGGTACGCCATGTCGTCCCTGCGCTACCTGTACCTGAACAACAACCAGCTCTCTGGCTCGATCCCGATGGTCTGGTGGCAGATTTCTTTCGACGTGATGGACATCAGCAACAACGCGCTGTCCTGAGGCAACCCTGTCTAACGGAGCACGAGCTCGCCGCCGAAGTTCACGGTCGATGCCGCACCGCGTGCCCTCGACTGCGTCACAGCCAACGAATGCGCCGCGGACGACTCGCCAACCCTTGTATAGAAGGCGACGCTGCGGTTCCTGCAGGGCTTCGCGACGGCGGCGCGGGGGCTGGAGACGGCGTGGACCGGCTCGGACGAGTGTAGGCTGGTGCACGTACGCTGTGCGAGGGGGACAGTAAAGCCGGACTTCAGGGACCCGCCGCTGACGACGCCGATGGTGCTGCCGGAGCTGGGGGATGGGGTGAAGGAGTCAGCTGTCGCTGCTGCAGCGATTTCCGCCTCCGGCCTGGGGCAATGGCACTGGCACGCTGCCGGCGAGCTGGAGCCGCGTGGCTCGACTGACAGCGCTGCGGCCGGACGGAAGCGCGCTGAGCGTTGCGCTGCCGGAGACCCTGGGGCAGCTGGGTGCGCTGACGGTGCTGCCGCTGCCGCAAAACGCACTCTCGGGTGCTCTGCCTGCAGCGTGGGGCTTCCTCACCGCCCCGGCGGCGCTGGATGTGGACCGCAGCGCGGTGGCAAGCAGCTTTCACTCTCCTGGCTGGGCTTGGACGCCAAGCGGTTTGACAGCTGGGGCCGTGCAAGCGTTCGTGTTGCTTGTGCCTCCTACTGAGGCTCGGGCCGGAGTGGGGACAGCAGTGCTTTTGCTTTTCTTTTCATTGTTTTGTGCGGGATGCAGCGTGGCTGCGCTCTCCGCGTACCTTTGTCCGCACCCTGGTACGTGCGAGATCCGCAGCAGCTCCCCCGCCCTCTTCTCATTCTTTTTCTTCTCTTCAGTGCACGCAGTGGTGCGGGACATCTCTCGTGCCCCGCTGTCTCGCTGCCCCCTCCCACATCCCTCCATCAGCTGACTCGGAGAGTGCCGTGCTCGGGCGACACACGGACGACGTGCTGTGGCCGTGCCATGACGGGAATGCGTGGCAGGGACGAGCGGACAGCGTGGGCAACGAGAGCTGACGAGCGTGCACGCCGTATTTTAAAATGCGAGTACTACAGCTGTGAGGCAGCGCACACGGCAACACCGCCTTGCGCCAGTCGCGACGATATTATCGTGCGTGCGTACCACATTGCACTCGTCCGAGTCTTTCTGAACCTGCCGAGATGAATGCCTGTGCGCCGTGCACGTGCCTGCGTGCTCGCCACTGGGCACGACCGAGCGCGGCGCTGAGTGTGCGCGCACCACGTTGAGCTTCATGGGCATGGAGGCGGAGCCGACGCGCCTACAGCGGCCCGCTCGCGTCAGTGGCGTGTGCGCGCATCCCCGACCCAGCCGTGCGCCGCTCCTCCACGAGCGGCACCGTCGAGCTCCATGTCCTCCTCGGGCCCTGCGCCCCCCCCCCTCCCCCCTGACACCGTTCCACTTCACCGCTCCTGCTGTTCCTTCCTTCTGCTGGCTGCTGCTGCCCTCACACAACGCACCGTGCTCCCCATGGGACACGGTGCCTCCATGCCCCGGCTTCGAATGCCGTCTCTCCACACCCACATCGCTGCCGCGCGCTTGCCTCCCCTCTCCATTCCCTCCTTCCCCCATGCGTGTGTGCCGCACCACCGACACCACCTCTTCTCAGCACTTAACCTTGATTCGCTCACTACCTTCCCCGCCTTCCCCAGTTCCTGCCGCGCCTCAACGCTGCACCGACGGACGGCTTTGCTTTCCCAGCCCTTGTGTCTTCGTGTTTCTTTGCTTTATGATTTTTGTGTCTACTGGCTCGTACGTGTTGTTTTCGCAAGCTCAGCAGCTCGCCTTCTCTCTTCATATCGGCTGCTTTCGTGCTCGTCCACCGCTCGTCCCTCCCGTTAGACTCCGTCGCACTCGCCCAGCGCTGGCCTGGACACCCGGTGCGTGCCGCTGACCAGCACAAAACACTTCTTTTCTTGTTTTCTTGTTTTTCTTGTTTTTTCTTGTTTGTGTCTCTCTTCTTTTTTCTTGTGTTTCTCATTTTTATCATTGACTCTTTTCATTTTCCTCGTGTGTTTTTGTGCTGCCGGCTGAGCTCAGGAGCACCATCGCTGTGACACCCCACACGGCAGCGCCGCACGCCGTCAGCGAATACCGATCAGCCAAGCAGTGCTTTCCCGCCCTCCTCCCCCCTTCCGCTTCGTCCTGATGCTTCCCCACCTCGTCAGCACCCGCCAGGCCAGCGGCGATGCAGTGCGTGCAGACCGCATTCTGATGGCGCTGGTGTGCGGTGTGCTCCTGGCCTGCACGGTTGCGCCGCGCGTGGCTGCTGCTGAGGGGACGAGCAGCTACACGGTGACGCAGCAGTCGAGCACGCTCAAGTTCCTGCAGGGCTTCGCGACGCCTGCGTGGGGGTTGGACACGATCTGGGTGGGCACCGATTTCTGCACGTGGATGTACGTGACGTGCACCCCGAGCTACGCGACGGTGACACTGGACACGCTGACACCGGCGACGACGGCGACGCTGCCGGAGCTGGCGGACAGCGTGGACGGGTCGCTGGTGATGGTGAGCCAGCTGAGCGCCTCCGGGCTGGGTGGCAGGCTCACTGGGACGCTGCCGCCGAGCTGGAGCCGCGTGTCGAAGCTGATGGATGTGACGCTTTCTGGAAATGCGCTCTCCGGCACGCTGCCCGCTGAGTGGGCGTCGCTGAATGCGCTGACGACGTTGAACATGGCGGGCAACGCGTTGAGGGGGTCGCTCCCCGATAACTGGTCGGAGCTGGTTCTTTTGTCCTCGTTATCGCTGCGGGGCAACGCACTGGGCGGGACGCTACCGGTGCAGTGGATATGGCTGCGGAGTCTCGCAACCTTGGATCTGAGCTTCAACGAGCTCAGTGGCACGTTTCCCGTTGACTGGTACGCCATGCCGCGCACGCTGTCCTCCGTGCTCCTGAACAACAACCGGCTTTCGGGGTCGATCTCCGTTTTCTTGGGGTACCTCTCCGTGAGCGAGCTGGACATCAGCAACAACGCCTTCTGCGGATGTGCTCCGACGCAGTGGAACGCGAGCCTGACTATGAA
>CAWUFJ010000028.1:0-40483 GCA_963921375.1 Tiliacea citrago
TCACGCACACACACCGAAGCTGCGACGGGTCGATGGTGTCGGATGTCTTTTCTTCCGCCCATGTCTCCCCGCTTTCTTCCTCGCCAGTCTCCGCTCCGTCTCTGTCGCGTCTCCCCTCTTCCATCTGTAAAGCACACAAGGGAACACCACCCGTTAGCTAGCAGCGGCGCTGATAGTCTGTACTATCCTGCACCTAGCTCTCTTTTCTTGGTACAGTGCTTTGCTTCCTGTCCATGTCTTTCTCGTGTGTGCTCCTCCACCGGGCCAGCCGGTTGTGATGGCAGCTCCCACCGCCACCCTCCTCAGCCCCAGGGGAGACGCACGACGAGGGCAGCGCGGCGGGTGGGGCTCCCTATTCCCCCGTCAAAACTGAACAAGAAGCAACGAACCACGCCTGCCTTGCTGTGCGGCCACAACAGCGGCATCGACGACTGCAGCTGTCGTGGCTGAGAGAGAGAGAGAGCCGTGACGGGCTCATGGCCGCCACGCCGACTCCTGGTGGAATGTAACACGCTGCACCTGACTCATGCATTGCTGCACTCTCTGTCCTCCCTCCGCCCATCCCCCTGCCCCATCCCACAACACCCACAACACCCACAACACCCACAACTACACGATACGGCCACAAAGCAAGCTACAAGGCAAGCCACTCGCCTCTCACCTCTGTCAGCTCTTAATTCTCTGTTTGTTTTCGCCCCTTGAGTGAGCTCCTCCTCCCCCTCCTTTTGTTTTGCTTCCGCGTCCAGTAGCTGGATCTGCAGGCACAGGGTGACCCTCTCGCACACCCACACCCACCCACTGTGTCTCTCTTGTTTTGTGCGCAAGCGTGGGAAGGCGCTCGTGTTTGACGCACACAACGCACTTCTCTTGTCTTCTCTTTTGTGCATTTTTTTTGCTTCAAGTGTGGACGTCTTTTACTCCTCTCTTCATTTTTACTCCTTTTGGTCGTCTTGCTCCGTGACTGCTTCGTCCGCCACCCATCATGCCGCTGCCACGCCTGCTGCTGCCACTGTGCGGGCTGCTGCTCGCCTTGGCCGTCACGGCTGCAACCGCAGGGGCACCGCTGTACGGCACGGGTGAGGTGAGGGTCACCGTTGCGGCCACACCGCTTAGCGATTCCCGGGACAAGCAGGTCGCCTATTGTCAGGATGTGGGTGGGGTGATCGTGCCCACGGTTACAGAGGCGGTGTTCCAGCTCTTGACCGACAAGATGATAGGCGCATATGCTAAGAACGTTTTCGGTTGGATGGGCGGCTCCTCGATGCTGTCGAGCCGCTTTTGCACGGGTGAGACAATCACTCTCTTCTGCGTCTGGAAATGGGACGTGGGGCGGTACGCCGGCTCAGAGAACGCCGTCCCCTTCTACGAGGGCAACGGCCCACCCGATCGTCTGCAAGGCGCCGGCATGATGACCATGGCAGTGGGCAACCATTGGGGTTACGACTGGAACAGACCAGGTACATGCCCCTGCACGTGGGACTTGCGCTACGGGGGGATCCGTCGCTTTGACACTGACGACGTCTACTGGTACGACAGCAGCAGCGGCCCCTACAACTACGGCAGCATCCCCCAGTCAGCGTACTACAGTTTTTGCGCCTCCGAGCAGGCAGTCACAACGACCACGACGACGAGAACCACGACGACCACGACAGCGAGACCGACGACGACCACGACGACGACCACGACAGCGAGGCCGACGACGACCACGACGACGACCACGACAGCGAGGCCGACGACGACCACGACGACGACCACGACAGCGAGGCCGACGACGACGACGACGACGACCACGACAGCGAGGCCGACGACGACCACGACGACGACCACAACAGCGAGGCCGACGACGACCACGACGACAGCGAGACCGACGACGACGACCACGACGACAGCGAAACCTACGACGACAACGACGACGACCACGACTCCAGCCCCGACAACAGTGAATCCGACGACGACCACCGCTGCGCCGTCGGATGACAACAAAGGGGTGAACACGCCCTTGATTCTCGGCCTCTCTCTCGCGGCTGCCCTCATATTGATTGCCACCATCGCGGTGGTCCTGAGCCTGGTGTGCTGCGGTGGGTGCTCTTGCGTTGCTGGAAGGTCTGGAGTGTCCTCTTCAACGTACAGCGACCCTGGGTCGTGGCACGGAAGCACGGCGCGTGGCAGGTCTTACACCTCGCGAAGCAGCAGCGACTCGGACGATCTTGACAGTTGCTCCTCCGGCCACAGCGACGAGCTGAGCAAGAGCACCAGCAACACCTACTCCAATCCCCGCAGCTTCTATGACGACGTGGCACCGTGGCAGAACGACGAGGAAATGTCGTCGATGGCGAGTTCGGAGTACACGCGGAGCTCCTCAAGCTTCAACATGGCCGCCGCTCCGCTGCCTGGGGCAATGGCGATGGACATGCCGCCGCAGATGATGCCGCCGCAGATGATGCCGCCACAGATGACGTACTATGCGTGGAGATGGGGGATGCGCCACATCCCGCTTCTGTGTACACGAGGGAGACGGGGGATGCGCCACCGCGCGCTTCTGTGTACACGAGGGATACAGGGGATGCGCCACAGCCTGCTTCTGTGTACACGAGGGATGATTTGCACACACCGAACACGTAGGAAGACTAGATTGCGCCGCCGCCCTTCGAGCGTGACCTTCGCCGAGTGAGACACAAGAGCGGCACCCCGCCTCTCTCAAGCCAACGCGCACATATGGCGCGGTGCTGCACTGCTGGTCGGCAACCCTGAAGTCTCGTGACCCTCCTCTCTCTGTGTGCGCCGGATTCACTGCCGGCGTGCCGGGGGGGGGACGCGAGAGGCCCACTGCCGCCAAGCACCACGTACGGGTTCCTCTTGGGATTGTCAGCTGGCGTGCATCAACTGAGGCGCGGACGACGTGGAGCCCCACGGCTCTTTTTGTTTTGTTTTACAATTGATTTTTCTGTTTTGGACGAGCCCTCCTGGAAAATCACCGTGTGCCTCCATGTGCATAGTCTGTAGCCGCGCACAATCTCACTCGTCTCGATTGCTTTGCCTTCCTTTCCTCTCCGTCTCTTGGCTTTCCGCTTGTCCTGCGTGTCGTTTGCCCTTCCCCTTCTCGTACACTGCCCTTCGATTCTTCGCACGCTCTCCCCGCTTGGGAGTCTGCGGCACGAATGCGGATGGAGGTGTGTGAAGGCTTTTTTTCTGTTTCGTCGACTGAACCCGAGTGCCCGTCGTTTTTTCATCAGCCGTGCTGTTGTGCACTGGCAGGGTACACGTCGACTCAAGGCTCAGCACCATGGTGGGTGTCGCGTTGTGCCCGAGGATGTGTGCCTTCTCAGCCTCTTGCGCTATTCGACAGTTTTGCGTGTGACGCAACTACCCCATTTTTTGACCCTCAAGTGTCCAGCCTGAAACAGAGCCCGTCCGCGGTTGGGGATGGCGGACTCCGATTCCCTTTGTGTCTTTCGTACCCCGTTTTGTTCCACACCATCGTCTACGGAGGAGTGCTCCCGTCTTTTTTCTATATCTATCTTACGCCTCTCTCGTCCCAAGAGAATCACACACAAGCAACACGAATACGCACGCGGGAGGCTTCCTGCGCGTGCAACGACGCCACACCGTGAGGCGGCCCTGCCGTCTGGTTCCCGGTAGCAGCGGTCGCGCGCTCTGCCGTTGTTGTTGAAGCGCTGTCCCCGCCCCCACGTCGCTGCCGTCGATGGACGAAGGCCGCACTTCCCGACCTTCCCGCGGCGCTGCCCATGCGGCACGGTGCGCCATTGCCGGCGCGTCCTCCACCATCCGCCCCCCCTCCCTCCCCCCTCCTCGTGTCTTGTCCCCTCCGCTCTGCTCCGCGGTGCCCGCTCCAACCATTCCCTGAACGCCCGGGTAAAAGGCATTGCACAGCGCCTCCGCTCTTTCCACTGTTAGCCAGGGTGCCGTCACCAACCGGCGCCTTCACCACGCACAGCTCACGGCGTCTCGTCAGCACTCCCCCACACGACGACCTCTGCCCTGTGCACCCCGCCACGCGCGCATCGGGCACTCCTCGAAGACGCAGCGCACTGAGACACGTATGAAGGGTGCCCGCCGCTTCCTGGACACTTCGGCGGAGGTGCGGTGGCTGAGGGGAAGAGCCGCTGCCGTGCTGAGCGGCGTAGTGCCGTGTCTGCGCTGCCGAAGAGGGCACACGCGTGTGTGTGCGGCGTTGCGCCGCTGACGAGGGCACCAACGCACCGCTCCGCCCGTGCAGGCCTCACTGCCTTGAGCAGCGTCGGGGGCCTCGAGGAGCGCCGGCTGCTCGAGTCCGTCGACCTCGCCGGCTGTGCGCACTTGAGCAGGTCGGGGCCTCTCGCGGGGGGAAAGAGGCCACGGGAGATCACGGCACGTGGAGGCGGCATGACGGACATCACGTGCCTCGCAAGGTGCGCAGCACTGAATCTCGTCGATCTTGCTGGATGCCGAGGCCACACACACTGCAGCCGGGGGAGGGCCAGTGGGGTGGGTGGGTGACGTGGTGCCGTGACGGTGAAGTTGATGTCAGCGGGGCTCTCTGTTCGGCTCCCTTTCGCGGCTGCGTCCAGCGGCGGCATTTGTCCCCCTCTTCACGGGTGCCAGCTGCTCGTTTTCGATTTCGGTAACGGCGACACCACCACACGGAGTGCTCGCCTCACAATGGGAATCTGACACGCTGATGAAGACGCGTGTTCGTCGACAGGCGCCTCGCCATTTCTCATCTCTCGCTTTCTCTCCTTTCTCTTTTCATCCCCCCTCTTGCCACACACACATCAGCAATGGTGTTGGTTGTGCGGTCGTGACTTGCCTGCTGCCGCGGCGTACCTGCGCGGCTCATGTGACCTCCCTTCTCCGTTGATGCTCCTCACAGGCCGTCCTCCTCCCACGGGCCGCTGCGCTGCGTGCACCGTGGTGCCTGAGATAGGTACCTCGATGCCGCCGGCGCTCAACCGTTCTCTCTTTGTGGCTAGTCTCTTTTTCTTTTCGAATGCTGGCCCGATGTACAGTGTGGCATTCAAGTGTAGCGCCGCGCACGCCGCGTTGTGTGCTTCGTTGACCCCACGTCGCGGAGCTGTTGCGGCTGCGAAGAGAGAGGGGGAGCTTCGCCGTGAGATGGTGGCAACGTGGCCGCCCCTCCCACTCTTTTCCCTGTTACCCCATTCGCGCTCTCCTGTGACTGCTGCGCCGGCCTGCGTGATGACACTCAAGCGGCTTGAGCCTCACCTCTCTTTTTGTCTGTGCCCTTTCTCATCTCCCTATCGCCGTGCTGGCCGCCTTGGTGTTTTTTGTTGGTGCGGCCGACATGGGCTCCGTTGTGTGGTCCCTCCTCGTCGTTTGTGTCAAGCGCTCTTGTGTGTTGGGTGCGTCTCATTTCGCGCCTTGTTTGTGGTGGCCGCTGTGCTCTGTTTGTTTGGGACTCGTAGTGCGCGCTCATGGTGGCTGTTTCGGTACGGAGTACCACACTCCTCCCTTCCTTCCTCGCCAGCACACCCTCCGCCGCGTTGTGATCGCGACCTGTGCGTCACGCGTCAGCACAGAGAAGCCAAGATACGCTGGGAACGTCGCGCCCCCAATTGCCAGCGTACCGGACCGCCACCCTTCCGATCTCGCGGTGTTCGAGCCACAACCAACGAACCATCACATTGCTCTTCTCCTCTTTTCTAGGAATGGGGTCGCGCTGGTCTCTGCCGGCATGGACGTGCGTGCGTGGGTGCGTGCAAGCAACACGCTGCGTGCTGAGCGGCGCGTCCTCCGCTGGAGCTGACTGACTTCGGTGGGTGGCTGCGCTCCCCCTCCGCTCCACCCAGGAGCGGCGTGCCACAGCGCCGTCGCGTTTTTGTCTTGTTCTCCGGCTCGTCAACAGAGACCCGGGATGCATGTGCTACACGCTGACTCATCCCTTTGTGCTCGCATCCCGACCCCGTGCACCGCACACAGAGGCGCAGAGTGAACCCCCGGAAATGTTCGAGCCGCCGCTGTGTGCGGCGTGGTGGCCTGCCACCGTCACACACGCCCCCCTCCCCTTCAGCCGTAGGGGGTGCGTCAGCTGTGACGGTATTCCCCCGTTCTCCTGCGACAGCGCTGCTCCTGCTGCTGTTGTTGCTGTGCCTTTGTCTTTCCCAATCGACACTCATTCCGCCACCCCCCTCCGCTCTCCATGGGCACGATGGGACATGCACAGGGCCCCGCACACACCCGCACCGCCGCACGGTGCACGGCACGCTGCTCCGTGCCCGCCGCTTCACTGCCGCTGTGAGGCACAGCAAGGCCACTGCGGTGGTGCTCCTCTACACCTGGACGCACCCGTTGCAGAACGTCGCGGCTTCTCACCCGCCACCTCACGGGTGGGGGCTGCAGCTTGAGCGGCTCAGCTGGGGCACCTCTACACCGTCGCATTTCACACAAGAAGGGACGCGTTGGCGTTGCAGCGCACAAACGTTCGACGGCGTGGCTGGGTCTCGTAGTCGGGCTTGCTCGCAGTGCTCGTGTGCCGCCCCGGTGTGTGGTGCGCTGCCGACGCAGCCGACGGGCCGATGCGGACGTGTGGCGGTGGCATCCAGCCCACCCCGGACTGCTTCACCGAGACTATTCAGCCGCCGCTCTACCACGGAGTCGCCCGTGGGTCCTCTGCCTCGACACGGCAGGCGGGGGGCCTCTGCTGACCCTCCTCCCCGCGTCGCTCCGCTCTCCCTCGCCCTCTCCCGCGCGCCGTCCAGGAGAGCCCCGCCACTCAAGTCTCACGCAGCCGGGGCTTCACGACGGCGCTGGCTGGTGTCCGGTCGGTGCTGACCGCAGCTCTGACGCATCGTCGAAGCGGTTCAAAGGCGCTCACCACGGACGGCGTTGCGATACTGCTCTGTGCCGCCACTGCATCGAAAGCTGTGTGTTCTGAGTTCCGTGCGCTCCACAGCACTTCTAATGAGCACTGTGCTGGCCACGGAGTCGCTAGATGCCGTTCCAAAGAGGCGGCAGAGAGGCGCGACGCGTGGCTCATAGCAGCCAGATGCTCTCTTCGCACTGTAAAGCTGAGGGTGTGTGTGTGTGGTACACCCTCTGCACAGCTGCTTTGTTGGTGGCGCGTGGCGGGGTCTGCGGTCACACACCCGGGGCTGGGCCACTCGTCGACGGCTTCTTTCCCTGCCCTCTCTGCCCCTCGCAGTCCCAAACCACATTCTCCTTTTCCCTGTCGCCTCGTCCCCCCCCTCCCCGTCACTGCTCCTTCTGTGACAGTGGCAAGGGGGGAGGAGGGGGGGGGGGGCTCTCACGCACACACACCGAAGCTGCGACGGGTCGATGGTGTCGGATGTCTTTTCTTCCGCCCATGTCTCCCCGCTTTCTTCCTCGCCAGTCTCCGCTCCGTCTCTGTCGCGTCTCCCCTCTTCCATCTGTAAAGCACACAAGGGAACACCACCCGTTAGCTAGCAGCGGCGCTGATAGTCTGTACTATCCTGCACCTAGCTCTCTTTTCTTGGTACAGTGCTTTGCTTCCTGTCCATGTCTTTCTCGTGTGTGCTCCTCCACCGGGCCAGCCGGTTGTGATGGCAGCTCCCACCGCCACCCTCCTCAGCCCCAGGGGAGACGCACGACGAGGGCAGCGCGGCGGGTGGGGCTCCCTATTCCCCCGTCAAAACTGAACAAGAAGCAACGAACCACGCCTGCCTTGCTGTGCGGCCACAACAGCGGCATCGACGACTGCAGCTGTCGTGGCTGAGAGAGAGAGAGAGCCGTGACGGGCTCATGGCCGCCACGCCGACTCCTGGTGGAATGTAACACGCTGCACCTGACTCATGCATTGCTGCACTCTCTGTCCTCCCTCCGCCCATCCCCCTGCCCCATCCCACAACACCCACAACACCCACAACACCCACAACTACACGATACGGCCACAAAGCAAGCTACAAGGCAAGCCACTCGCCTCTCACCTCTGTCAGCTCTTAATTCTCTGTTTTGTTTTCGCCCCTTGAGTGAGCTCCTCCTCCCCCTCCTTTTGTTTTGCTTCCGCGTCCAGTAGCTGGATCTGCAGGCACAGGGTGACCCTCTCGCACACCCACACCCACCCACTGTGTCTCTCTTGTTTTGTGCGCAAGCGTGGGAAGGCGCTCGTGTTTGACGCACACAACGCACTTCTCTTGTCTTCTCTTTTGTGCATTTTTTTTGCTTCAAGTGTGGACGTCTTTTACTCCTCTCTTCATTTTTACTCCTTTTGGTCGTCTTGCTCCGTGACTGCTTCGTCCGCCACCCATCATGCCGCTGCCACGCCTGCTGCTGCCACTGTGCGGGCTGCTGCTCGCCTTGGCCGTCACGGCTGCAACCGCAGGGGCACCGCTGTACGGCACGGGTGAGGTGAGGGTCACCGTTGCGGCCACACCGCTTAGCGATTCCCGGGACAAGCAGGTCGCCTATTGTCAGGATGTGGGTGGGGTGATCGTGCCCACGGTTACAGAGGCGGTGTTCCAGCTCTTGACCGACAAGATGATAGGCGCATATGCTAAGAACGTTTTCGGTTGGATGGGCGGCTCCTCGATGCTGTCGATCTCCTATTGCACGGGTGAGACAATCACTCTCTTCTGCGTCTGGAAATGGGACGTGGGGCGGTACGCCGGCTCAGAGAACGCCGTCCCCTTCTACGAGGGCAACGGCCCACCCGATCGTCTGCAAGGCGCCGGCATGATGACCATGGCAGTGGGCAACCATTGGGGTTACGACTGGAACAGACCAGGTACATGCCCCTGCACGTGGGACTTGCGCTACGGGGGGATCCGTCGCTTTGACACTGACGACGTCTACTGGTACGACAGCAGCAGCGGCCCCTACAACTACGGCAGCATCCCCCAGTCAGCGTACTACAGTTTTTGCGCCTCCGAGCAGGCAGTCACAACGACCACGACGACGAGAACCACGACGACCACGACAGCGAGACCGACGACGACCACGACGACGACCACGACAGCGAGGCCGACGACGACGACGACGACGACCACGACAGCGAGGCCGACGACGACCACGACGACGACCACAACAGCGAGGCCGACGACGACCACGACGACAGCGAGACCGACGACGACGACCACGACGACAGCGAAACCTACGACGACAACGACGACGACGACGACAGCGAGGCCGACGACGACGACGACGACCACCACCACAGCAAATCCGACGACGACATCCACGACTACGACAACAACCACAGAGAATCCGACTCCTGTGGTCACCACCACAACGAGCACTGCTCCGCCGTCGGAGAGCGGCGGGGTGAACTTGCCTTTGGTCATTGGGGTCTCGGCCGGAGCAGCCATCCTCCTCATCCTCATTGTCTCTCTTATGATCGTGTCGTGCTGCTGTGGATGCTCCTGCCTTGGTCGAGCGCCTAAGGATTCATATGATTCGCCCACTCGCACGGGATCGTGGGAACCAAGCGTCTCGCGAAGCAGCTCGTCTAGCTCACGAGGCAGCTCGTCTAGCTCACGAGGCACCTCTTTCACCTCGCGGAGCAGCGACATGGAAGACTTGGACAGTCGTTTCTGCAGCCACGACGCGCGGAGAAAGGACGGCAGTAGCGGCTCTTCCAGTTATCACAGCAGCGTGGACGACTTTGACAGTCGTTCCTTCAGCCACGACAGCAGCGGCTCCTCCAGTTCCTTGAGCGTAGTGGACCACTCCAACAGTCGTTTCGTCAGCGATGGCGCGTGGGGGAACAACGGCAGCAGCATTTCTTCCGGTGCCAGCGGCTTCCTGTACGATGCGGAAGCGTGGCAGAGAAACGGGGAAATGACGTCAACTCCGGGCTTTCAGTACATGCTTACTCCTTCCACTGCGGGCTCCCCGTACATGAATGCTCCATCAACTGCAACCATGGCGGCCTCTTTGCCGCCTGGGGCAGTGGCAACACCGATGATGATGCCGCCGCAGGTGATACCTGGCGCCTCACCTCTTTTGAACGAGCCGCAGCAGGTGGTACCTGGCGCCTCACCTCTCTTGAACGAGCCGCAGCAGGTGGTACCTGGCGACGCACATGTCTTGCACGAGCCGCAGCAGCCGGTACCTGACGACACTAGTATCTTGCACGAACCTTCGCAGCTGGTACCCGGCGCCGCCCATGTCTTGCACGAGCCGCAGCAGCCGGTACCTGACGACGCAAGTATCTTGCACGAGTCGCTCTCGGTTGATGGGGACGCGTCGAGCACGAGGAAGACTAGACTGCGCCGCCGCCCTTCGAGCGTGACCTTCGCCGAGTGAGACACAAGAGCGGCACCCCGCCTCTCTCAATCCAACGCGCACATATGGCGCGGTGCTGCACTGCTGGTCGGCAACCCTGAAGTCTCGTGACCCTCCTCTCTCTGTGTGCGCCGGATTCACTGCCGGCGTGCCGGGGGGGGGGGGGGGACGCGAGAGGCCCACTGCCGCCAAGCACCACGTACGGGTTCCTCTTGGGATTGTCAGCTGGCGTGCATCAACTGAGGCGCGGACGACGTGGAGCCCCACGGGTCTTTTTGTTTTGTTTTACAATTGAGTTTTCTGTTTTGGACGAGCCCTCCTGCAAAATCACCGTGTGTCTCCATGTGCATAGTCTGTAGCCGCGCACAATCTCACTCGTCTCGATTGCTTTGCCTTCCTTTCCTCTCCGTCTCTTGGCTTTCCGCTTGTCCTGCGTGTCGTTTGCCCTTCCCCTTCTCGTACACTGCCCTTCGATTCTTCGCACGCTCTCCCCGCTTGGGAGTCTGCGGCACGAATGCGGATGGAGGTGTGTGAAGGCTTTTTTTCTGTTTCGTCGACTGAACCCGAGTGCCCGTCGTTTTTTCATCAGCCGTGCTGTTGTGCACTGGCAGGGTACACGTCGACTCAAGGCTCAGCACCATGGTGGGTGTCGCGTTGTGCCCGAGGATGTGTGCCTTCTCAGCCTCTTGCGCTATTCGACAGTTTTGCGCGTGACGCAACTACCCCATTTTTTGACCCTCAAGTGTCCAGCCTGAAACAGAGCCCGTCCGCGGTTGGGGATGGCGGACTCCGATTCCCTTTGTGTCTTTCGTACCCCGTTTTGTTCCACACCATCGTCTACGGAGGAGTGCTCCCGTCTTTTTTCTATATCTATCTTACGCCTCTCTCGTCCCAAGAGAATCACACACAAGCAACACGAATACGCACGCGGGAGGCTTCCTGCGCGTGCAACGACGCCACACCGTGAGGCGGCCCTGCCGTCTGGTTCCCGGTAGCAGCGGTCGCGCGCTCTGCCGTTGTTGTTGAAGCGCTGTCCCCGCCCCCACGTCGCTGCCGTCGATGGACGAAGGCCGCACTTCCCGACCTTCCCGCGGCGCTGCCCATGCGGCACGGTGCGCCATTGCCGGCGCGTCCTCCACCATCCGCCCCCCCTCCCTCCCCCCTCCTCGTGTCTTGTCCCCTCCGCTCTGCTCCGCGGTGCCCGCTCCAACCATTCCCTGAACGCCCGGGTAAAAGGCATTGCACAGCGCCTCCGCTCTTTCCACTGTTAGCCAGGGTGCCGTCACCAACCGGCGCCTTCACCACGCACAGCTCACGGCGTCTCGTCAGCACTCCCCCACACGACGACCTCTGCCCTGTGCACCCCGCCACATGCGCAGCGGGAGCTTGTCAACGAAGCGCCGCATTTGCGTCGCCGTGAAAGGGAGCATGTACTGCTTCTTTCTGTGCTTGTCCGGCGATGCCGTGACGCATGCGTTACGCTTCGCTGCCCGTGAGTCGACCCTCGCCGTGTGCGTGCAGCGTTGCGTCGCGCTGTGCACTCCCCCTCCGGTGCGGCGGACCGCTGGTGTGTCGGAGACGCGAGGGAGTGAGCTCAGAGCAGTTGCGGTGTGCCCGATGCTCGAGTGCGTGAAGGTGGCGGCTTCCGGGGGGCTGCAGAGTGTAGCACCCATTTCGGAGATGTCGAGCCTGCTAAGGGGCTCAACGGGGCCGGCAGGTGCGTGAGCGTCCCCGGCGGCCTCGGCCGGTGCCGGCGTGTTGACTCTGTGGGGCTCAGTCGTTGCAGAGAGCTGAAGAGCCTGTCTCCGCTGGCAGGAGCAGTGCCGTTGAGAGAAGTCCGTGTTTCTGATTGGTCTCGACGGGCACCACTGGCATTCCACCCAAAGAGCTGGTGATGGAGTAATTCCTGCAATTAAGGCTTCGCCTCATCGTTGGGCTGCAGAGGGATGCGGTCAAGGTAACGCACGGGCGCTACGTTGCGCAGCAACGCTACGAGGTTGAATTCGTCTCAGACTGGAGCGTCGATGCGCTGCCGAGCACGCGACTGGATGGCTTCGTTCGTTCCCAGTACTGTGCCGTTTTCTTACTTCGAAGGACACCATCGACACAGGTCTGCGTGCATTGGCTTTGCTTTCGGAGGCCTCTTCGCGACTCCCTCGTCCCTTTGACGCTGCGCCTTGTATTCATTGACACGTACGCTGTGTTCCTGCTCCCTTCCCCCCACCCACAGCGCCTCCTCCTCCTCCTGTCAGTGTCGCCCTGTTGGCGACAGCGGGGCGATCATATCTACATTGTTTTTTAGTGTTCTCTCTTGTCATCGAGTGTAGTGCGTGCGTGACATGTTCTTGCTTTCTCCTTTTCTGTTTAGCTCTGAAATGCAACAGGTGTTTCCTCTTCACGGATGCCTCTCTGTGGCGCCGCTGCTCAGCCGGCAACGCTCTCCGTGTCGCAGAGATGCACGTACAGGACGGGGATGGTGGAGGTGCTTGCTTTGCATCATCGCGGTGATGCGGCGGACGTGCCTCGTCCTTCTCAAAGACCCCCTCCTTCTTTGCCTATTCTAGCCCTTCATTTTTTCTTTCCTTCCAAGTCCTCTGCGATGTTCGTGCTTGCCACTGAAGGTTTGCGAGCCCCGCTACACGTGTGTGTTGTCTACACTCGGTGCGTCGGTGCCTCCCCGGAAACGGACGTGGTGCGGTCGATACTGTTCGTGCTGCTACGGAGGTGCGGGAAGAAGATCAGCTGAGCACCGCGGAACTGCGAGCGGCAGGGTCTGCAACCGCTTCACCACTACCACCACCTGCTCTTACGTCTCCCGCATCCACTCCTCTCTGTGTCAACTTGTCTGATCGAACGCTCTGACACCTCCTCCCGTGCTCCCACGCTTTCCCGCACCGGTGCTTTGCCTTTCTGTCTGTGTCTGTGTGTGTGTCCGTCCCACTCACCGTGCCGTTTAGGTGTCAGGCCTGTGTTGTTGTGTGGTCCCCATGCGGACCTTGCTTCCCAACACGGCGGCTCCCTCTCTCTCTTTCTGCACTCCCTTCATTCGTATGCCAGCGTCTTTTATTCGCCATTTTCAGCCACATTTTTCTCTTTCTTTGTTTCATCACCATTTTTCGCTTACACTGAGTCCGAGACTCTCCGACCTCGTCAGGGACGGGAAACCCCTCCCGAGGCGCATCTCCGCCACGACGGTCTCCTCCACTCCTTCTGCCGTTTTCTTTGTTGTTTTGTTCATTCTCCACACCACTCACTCGTGCCGACCGCTTTACACGAGCCCAGAAGCTCTCAGCTGATACACACCCTTTCGGAACACCTCGGCTGCGAGAGGTCCTCGCCATCGGAAACAGAAGAGCGGAGCTGGAAGCGTGTCGGAATTGCGAGGAGGAGGTGAGGTCTTGACCCGCATCCAGCTGAGAGTAGCGCCTCTTCTGCCCACCTTCCATCACGGTGTCTGGAGTTGTGACGAGCCGTTCAGTCTAAGAGCATCGTGCTCCCTCCTTTGCCTCCCGTAGGAGCGCTCAGCTCACTTCTGTCCTCTTACTTCCCTCTCCACGCCACCCTGCGGCAAACAGAAGAGAAGAAAAAGACGAGATCAACACCCATGGGCTTGAACAATTTGCACTGCAGGCGGACGGCTGCGTCACCGCCTTCTTGAGGAGCACGCGCTGCTATCCAGCGACGTCACGCCACTCATCGCAGGCGGTGCTCCTTTCCAGAAGTGACAAAGGTGGGTTTCCAGATGGACTCCCACCAGTCCTTGTGCATAGAGGTGTTGCTGCCTGCACGTCACCGGCTCGCTTGGCGGTGGTCTGCTCTGCCCTCTCCGACCTCACTCTTGCCTCGGCTCTCGCCTTTTCCTCCACCACTCCAATGACACGCTGCCCGCACTGCCACAGCACGGCCCTCACCTCCTGTGCACGCCAACCTGCTCCATGCAAGTAGCCGCGACTCCTTTCCTTTTTCCACGATGCTCCCCTCACGGCGCTCAGGCGGTTGTCGTGTTGTGTGCTGGCAGATCCGCGGCCCACCGACAACGTGCCCTCCATGACGGCTGCGTGCTGAGAGAGCGGGGACGTGCTCTCGACGTGCGATGCGGTGGCAAACACACACAGCCACCAGAGAACAAGGTCCATCGACTACGAGGGAGAGTCGCCATCTGAAGGCAGCAGAGGGCACACCACAGCACAACGAAGCTGCTCCACGGGGTGCCGATGGGGAAGAGAAGCGACGGCAGCGCAATGTCCCTTCTTGCCTGCAAACAACGCCGCCACTGCGCACATCGAAGCCGGCAAGTGTGCACCACCTGGTCCCAGTCTCCCTGTATCACCGTAGCGGCCACGACAGACCGCACCGTTCAACCGTCTGACGAAAACAGTGCCGATATGCGACACGGCAGGCCACGTGACAGCCGCGCACCAACAGGAAGGACACTGAAGCAGCTGAAGAGGCGGTGTGGCGGTGGAACACCCGAGTATCCTTTGCCCTTTTTCTTACACACCCCAAAACGGTCACTGCTCAATCAAGCGGCATTCAAAAGGCACACGTGCAGCGGCGGCGAGGCTGAACACCACCGCCTCCTTGCACGGAGGTTGTGGGTAAAACGTCATCGATGTCAGCACGAGGGAAGAGAGCATGGCAGCTCAACGATGAAGGCACCGGCCCGTTGAAATGCACACCGCGCATCCGATGCATGACAGGCGGCGTGGGCAGTTTTCAGGCTGCACACTCAGAGTGCGAGCACCCTCTACAAACGGACCGCCGTGTTGCATGTTTATGTTCTGAACTGAAGGACGGACCCGTTGAAGCCAATCCGGGCACCACCGTTTGCGTTTTGCAAAACACTCTTGTGGATCCCGCTGCGCGACTGCTGCGCATTTTTCTAGTGATGCTCCGCGCCAGTCGCGTTCTCGGCGGGGTGTGGGGGTCGTCTACCCTGGCCACTGTGCTGATTCAGGTGGAAGTGCGGTGCGCTACTGGGGGACGCATCGCCAACGCTGCCGCTTTACTGGTCCATCTCAGTAGTCGTGCAGCGTCTCCCTGGTTCTCACTTTTGGAGTTCCGCCTCCGTCCGTGTCGGTGCGTCTGTGCGGTGGCAAGTGCCGCGCGTGAGCCACTGCCGTCACAGTCAGCTGGGCAACACGAAATGCAGGACAGAGGGAACCAGGCTCATCAGGCAGCCCTGACGTCTTTCTCTGCTCCAGGCGTTTCTTCATTCACCGCTACCATCTGTGCGTGGTTGACTCTCAGTCGCTGAAACACGAGTGACGGCGTGTTGTGTGCGAGCCAGCCTTCACAGTCACAACTTGAATGCGCTCGCCTTTTGCTTTCGGCAAGCCCTGATGCGCTGTCACGCGCTGGATGATGTTGCCAGCGACGCGCAGGAGAGATGAGCAGCTTTCAGTACCTCCGCGGAAACGTCCTCTCGTCATCTGCGACGTGCGCCGGCGGGTCGTGCTCGAGCACCCGCTTCCGCTGCCGCAGCTGCTCCGGCTCGTTGGTTTAGCAGCGGAAAGGCGACGCGTTGCTTCAATGTCGGAGGCCCCGCCTCGATCCGGCACGCGTCTGCATCGGTGCTGTTGGCGTTGAAGCCGCTGTGGGGTTGACACGACCCTCGCCGTCCCAAAGATCGACGAGTCCAGCGCCGGTTGCGCACCTGCGCCGCGTAGTCGAACAGCTGCGTGGCGGCGGTGTCGGGAAAGAAGACGGCGTGTCCCTGCTCGTCGGCCTTTGTGTGGGCTCCCTTCGGCTGGCGTGATCGTCCCCTCGGCCGTGGCGTCCCAAACGGTGCCATGTCACCGGCTGGCGTCGCCACAGGCGTGAAGCATGGCTCAAGCCTCCTTCGGCACATGTGGAATGGTTGACGCCACAAAGTGTGGTCGCCGCGGTCCTGCCACTTGCAACCCCGCGAAAGCTCGTCCCCGTGCGGTTGCCAGTCCGTGGCCAGCGGCTCGCTGCACTGGCACGCGTCCACCGCACGCCTCGTGAGCACAGCGGGACACCGTCTCGTTCAGTCGCGCGCACGCCGTTTCACCAGGTGCGGCGGCGCAGCCACCAGGTTATCGAAGCCACCAGGGATCTTGAGAGGGAGAGCTCGTGCATCAGCCTCCGCTGGTTGACTTCCGGTGTGCGGCTGTTGTGGGGAGCTCCGCGTGGCGCCGTTTCGGGGGCGCTGATGACGGCTGGGCTGGCCGATTCAGCGGGGACACAGCGAAGAGCTCTTGCTCCGGCTCAACGATGAAGTGAATTCCATGCTACTTGCTGACGGCACTGTGAATGCAGCGAAAGTTGATCCCTTGCTCATCGCCATGCCCGTGCTCGCTGTTTCAGTTTTCATCGAAGGACAGAACTCACATCACTGCGCCATTTTTTGTTGTCTTCAACTTTGTGAGTGCCAGGCAGTGGCTCGCTTCCATTTGGATGGCGTGATCGGCGGCGGCTTCGAACGAGAACTCGCGCATCGTGGGGCACCGGAACGTGGCAACATCAACGAGACGTGGCCGCATGCAGCCCTGCTTGGATTCATTTTGCCGGAAGTTCAAGCTACACTTTCAGCAGCGGCGGTGCGCAGAGCACTTTCGGTGGGCGGCGCGTCGCAACATGCTCCGGGATGGTCCGATTCACGCCGCGGAGCACCTGCCGCTTGTCCATGTCTGCCCTGTCAAATGGCCGTCGTACCTCGAGCACCTCCTCGCAATTGCTGCTCCGCGTCTGCCGTGAACCAACGGTGTGCGCCACCGCTCTTTCGATGCCGTGCGCCGGCGCAGCAGCACCATCTTCTTCACCGAGTGCTCGCGTGTGCAGGCAGTCGTCGGGAGTCGGACGCATTCTTGAAATGCCACTGGTGGGGGTGGTCGGTCTCTCGGCCAATCGCTGTGGTGGGGGCTCCTGTTGCCCGAGCCCTTCTTCCAGACCCACCTTGAAATTGGCCGGCTGCTAGGGCACAGGCTGTGGCGTGCGCGTCAGCATGGTCACGGGGCGGGGTGCCTCTCTTCGACTTGCGGCGTTTTGGGTTGTCTGACGGCAGCGGCGGCCATGCACACAAAGGGTGCGGGTGCGATGTGGCGCTGCGGGCTCTGGGGCGGACTCCGGGGGTGAAGAAAGAGAGGGCTGCGTGAAACAAGAGACGCGCAGGGAAAAGATGAGCGTGAGAGTACGCACTCGCCAAACGATGTGCAGACGCGGGGTCTGCGCTTTGTGTCGGCACGGGTGGGGGCAGAGGGCCGCGCATCAACGACACACGTGCCATGCTTGCCTTTCGCTGTTTCTTGTTTTGGACACTTTCACACCGGCGCGGGGTCGAAGGAGCGACAGTTAAACACCGAAGCACGCCGACACTTCTCCAGGGACTTTCGATAAAGAGGCCGCCGGGAGCTCTCAGCAATTGAAGGTGTGAAAACAGAGAGATACCCCGGCCACGGCTGACGCCGGCGCTTCATTCCGACAACATCCGCAGCGCGTGCCGGCAGTGGCGCTCGAAGGGGGTTGTCGAACGCAGAAAGCCCGGCACTCATCTGGACCGCTGCCGCCGTGGCTTTGATGGGGCAGGGTGGGTTCACAGCTGCGCCGCGCCAACCGCATTTTTGCCGCCACCCTAGCGCACCACGCTCTGCAGTGCCTCCTCCGCGTGCTCCTTGTCCTCTGCGTCTGCCGGCGTTGACTTTTCACTGCGGACCCAAATGTTGCCGTTCGTGCCGGTGATGAGCTGCACGCTGTGCTCGACCAGCTCCGCGGACTGATGCTTTTCAGGCTTCGCCGAGGACGGCCGTACACTCCGCAGAAGGCCCGCTCCCGTGAGCCGGCCGCGCTTCTCCGCGGCGCGGGTGTGGGGCGGGACCGTGCCATCAGCTGGAATGCGCTGCGCCTCTGCAAAAGGCAAGGTTGTCTTGATCAACCAGCTGGCGGTGGCCAATCCGACCGACGTGGCCACAACGGTAGGGCAGACAACCGGCTGCTTGGTATGATGGCCGCCCTTGTCGCGTGGGGGTCTTCCAGCCGCTTCTTTCCAGGCACTTTCAGAGACACGCCCGGCAACGACATCGCCAATCTCGGGCGGATGGCGCGGCATGGGGCCCTCACCGAAATGAGGCGCTCCGTCACCACGGCGTCCCCCTTTGCGGCCGCCACGCTTTATCCGGCACCCCGCGGGGGGGTGCCGGGTCGCTCTGGTTGCTGCCCCTTGGGGCGTGCTGAGGGCGTGGGTGTGCACCCCGCCGGCGCTTGCGGACGGCTTCTTGCCCAAGTCTCCGCCGAAAACTATGTCGCTGGCGATGGCGGCATCAGGTGCGGACGCGGATCTTGCAACGATGCTCTCCGCCAGGGTGCGGGTTGGAAGCGGGAAAAACAAGACGGTGGGGGGTACGGGTGCTGCACGTTACCCCCGATTTTGAAAGGGAACCGAGGGCCTGTGCTTCACCGGGTGTCCCCTCGATGGTGCGAACTTGTTCGGGGACCTCTTTCCCTTCTGGGTGTGGTTGGTCTGCGTGGCGGGTTCCCCTTCGATGTTTGTTGCTTGGTTTGCGCCTCCTGTGCGGCTGCCCGTGGGCAAAGTCAAACCGCGGCACCCTCCGCGCAGCAGGGCACACAAAGGGGATGCGCTGCTTTTCTGAAGCTCAGGGGGTGCTGTGTGGTTGGAAAGCGGCGGTTGCCTGCGGGTCTCGACCCGCAAAGGCGCAAAACAAGGACAGACACGTGCCGCGGGTGGCGGCGTTCCGGTGAAAGCAACCCCCGCTCGCTATGAAAGATTCTGGTGCTGCTGTCTCGGCTGCGGTGGCTTCGTGCCGCTGGGGCTTCCTTTTGCTTCGTGTCGAAATGCACCTTTGACTCTCTGGAAAAGGCCCTCTTTGTCACTTTTCGGAAGCCTTTCTCGGCGCAGCCCCGTTTGAAGTGGCTGCCTGCGTTCCGGAACGTGATTTCTTCAAAGGGGGGGCCGGCGCCGTGCGTCGGCTGGGTCCTGAAACGGGGCTCTCGGTGCGGTGGCTGGCGGCGGGTGGGGTTTCCGGCTTTCTTCAAGTTCGGAAGGGTGGCGGCGGGGGTGCGCTGCTCGACCTGCTACGTGTCAAAGCTTGTGGGGGTGGAAGCGTTTGTGGTGTTTGAGTTTGGCACTGCTCAGTTTCCAAGGCGTTGTGCGCTTTCGGAAACGAGGCGCGGCGCGTCTTCGGGGGCTTGTGCCAAGTGGTGGGGTCTTGGCGGCGGCGGCGCGGGCAACAATCGGGGGGCCGGTGATGCGCCTGTGCGCTTCGGCTGGTTCCCGGGTAGTGCCGCCTTCGGGGCCGCCGGAAGGGGCAGCGGCGCCGCTATCAACAATGAGGGCGGTGGTGCCGCTCTTTGAAATGAGCATGGCGGTTGGAAAAACGGGAAGGCGCGTGCCAACCCCTTGCGGGGCAACCTGCGCGCCGGCTAGGCGGGGAATTCCGTTGTTCAATGTTCCTTGCTGGCCTCTAGTGTTCCCCGGGGTGGCCGTTGTCACCTGCTAGTTGGGTTTCTCTTGTGCGCAACGCCGCCGCACATCCAGCAGCTTGTTTTGAACGTTGTGTGGTCAGCCGTCTGCCTTCGAAGCGCCGCTTGTGGCTGGCCTGTTGGTGGGCTTCTCGCTTTCCAACCCCGGCTGTGGTGTGGCTGCGGGTTGTGGGCTTTGGCGGCGCTGGCGGGGGTGGCGTTGGGGTTCGCCGGGGTGGCGGTTGGGGTGGTGCGGTATGGGGCCCGGCGCTGTGCCTCGCCAAGCTGCGCGGCCACCGGGCTGCAATAACATGATTTGGAGTAACACCACGGCGGTTTGGCACGGCACAGCTCCGCAGGAAGAAGAAAGTCCAACGCGTGCCGCCATCTTTGCTGCGGTGGTGCGGGGGCTGGGGGTGCTGTGCTGGCCTCGCCGTTCGCACCCGCGCGCTGCGCTGCTCCTCTCGGTGGGGTGTGTGGCTTCGCGTGGCGCTCGGTCGGTGTTTCGGCGCTCCTGTGGGTTGTGTGTGTGGCGGTGTTTCGGGGGGTGCGGGGCAGCCGTTCGGAAGGCGCGCTGCTGCGTTGCAAATGCGCGCTGCAACGGCTTCGGCACTCTTGGGGGCGCTTGTGGCAGGTGTGGTTGGTTGGTTCCCGGCGTCTTCGTCGCAGTGTCGAGAGGCAACGGTGCGAGGAAGCATGTGCCGTGTCTCGTTTTTTGGTGCTAGCGTCGGGGTCTGGTTTTGAACTGCGGAAGAAGCTATTGCGGCGTAAACCTGCGCGGCGCTGTTCGCACCATGGCTGGCGCCATATTCCTAACGTTGGCGGTGCTCCTTTTGTCTTCCCCCGGTGCGCAGCGACTCTTCGGCGATTGAAAGAGCCCCGCCTTTCCGCAGCCGCCGGTGGTGCGGCCGTGTTTCTTGGGGCTGCCAGTGGGTGGGTCGGTCGAAACTTTGTGGCTCGCATCTTCCTAAATGCGGCTCTTGGGCTGCTGCGGGTGTTTGGGGGATCGTAAAAGCAGGGGCTATGCAACTACTGGTGTCTCCGATCTCGTTTGCACCAGCTGTCGTGCGGTTTTTGAGGGTGGGCGTCCCGCGCCCCTTCAAGCCAAGAGCTGATACCGCGATGTCTGCCGACTGGTAGTTCGCACTCCGGGTGCTTGGAAGACACCGTTTCATGCACCGGGGTCGCCGCGGCACCGTCCCTGCTTGAAGGCTTGCGGCTGCCTAACGCAAAGTCAGCGGTGCGCAAAGAAACTCCGGCGGGACCCTTCGCTCAACCAGGCTGTCTGCGGCGTGGTGTGCTTTGCCGGTGTTCCTTTCGGGGGCTGGGTGGCGCGGCGGTAGGGGTGCGCGGCTTCCTGCCGCGGGTGTGCTGGTTTGTTGGTGGCGCTTTGCTGGGGGCCCCTGCGAACTTCTGGGTGGCGGCCGATGTGCGGCGGAGGCTGTTGGAGGAACACTTTGTCCGCACCAGTGGCTGCAGCGGCGCCGTCGGTCTCATTGCTTCCCGGATCCCGGTGTGGCGACAGGCCGCTTCATGCCGCAAGGGCTGGGACCCGCGGCGCCACGCAGAGCGGGGATGGTGCACCATCTGCGCACGAACCATGGGGGTCCCAAGGGGGCGCGGGTGTAGCGCTGGTGGTTCTTCATCGTGCAGCTGCTGGTGCGCAGTGGCAGCTTGGTGGCTCGGTTGTGTTGTCGCCTTCCGCCGGTTCAACCGCCGGCTTGCGTACGATTGCCGGTCGTGATGTTTGTGGTTGGTCAGCTTTTGCCTCTTCTGCATCGGGTGTACCCGTGCTCGCTCCGATACCTTCGGCTTCCGCTTTTCTCTTGTGGAACGATGTGTGGTTGGAAAAGCGGCGCGCCGAACCGCTTGGCTCGCGTTCCGGAAAACACGCTGTGCCCGCTGCTTTGGCGCTAGAGGGGGGGGGGTGTCGTGGCGAAGGGGGTGCGGTGCACGAAGCGCGGCTTCTCCGCTGGCGTGTATCAAACCTGCGTGGTGGGTTGCCGCTTGGTGCGCTGTGTGTGTTGGTTGGGTTTGTGCTGCCGGGGTGGGTCTGCATGTGTTTGAACCTGCCGGGCTGTCCCGGTTCATGTTCGGAGGGGGGCGTCGCCAATCAAGGCTCCACAAACGTGTTTCCCAGACGGTGCGGCTGGGAACGACTCGGTGCTGCCGAAGCCAAGTGTTTGCGCAGGTTGCGGCTGTGGCTGCGTTCGTTTCCTGCCCTTTCCGCGGCCAGTGTCCAGGGGCCGGTGTCGGTCTCTGCAACTGCACCTCGCGGTGCCGGAAAAGCCTCCCTCTCCTCCTGCTTCCTCCTCCCCTTCCGCGGCAATTTTGCAACAGGCGCGGCGGCTTGCAAATTGCAGCTTCTTGGGTCGTGTAATGGCACTTGCGTCTATCACTGTGACTGTGTTTTCTTTGCTGGATCAGATTTGCACCGAATGGAACCCGAAGTGAACACTTTGCGTGCGGGCCGTGGTGTAAACAGCGTCGCTGCTATGATGCGTGCGTCGACCGACCGATGCGGTATGCAGGTCTGCGAATGACCACTTCCTCCGCCAGCCTTTTGCCGGTGCTCCAACTTCTCTCCACCATCCTGTTGGTTGTTGTTTCTGGTGCTGCGGTTGGCACTTCTCGTCCTTGGGAGAAAAGTCTTTCCGCTTTTGTTCCCACAACCCCCAGCACACTACACCACACGCAGGTGGCGGAATCCCTGTGTGCTGGCACGGTGGCTTGGAATCCCAGCGTTTCCGAGGACATGCCCCCAGCGCCCGCTGTGCAGAACACGCGGCCGACGAGGAGTACCAGGCTGTGCTCGGCATGCTGCGGGGCGGCGAGCACACCCGCGACCGGTATCAGGTGCTGCACTGCTTCTTCCGCCGGGGATCTTTGTAGCAGAGGGGGCCCGATGAGAAGGTGATGGAGCTCGCGGGGGATCTGGTTGGTGGACCGGCGGTGGTTGGCGTCACGAGGGAGGCGCGGGATAGCACCGGCGTGACGACGGCGGCCACGGAGGCCCAGCGACAGCTGAGTGACCCGGCCTTCATGAGGTACAAGCTGGCGCGCGACCGGGAGCAGGATCTGGAAGCCCTCCGGAATGACCCGGACGTGTTCGCGAAGCTGGGGAAGCAACTGGTTGAGGCCGTGAGCGCGCAGCAGGTGACTGCGCTGACGGCTGCTGCTGCGGCGATCCTTCTGGATCTTGTCGGGCCGCGGGGCGCGGACCGCATGAAGGGGTCGGTGGGGGACCGGATTATCCGCTGGTTCGATTTCTTCGTCCGGGAGCCGGGGGACTCCCGGCTGTGCCGCTTCAACGCGCACGTGGTGGCGGGAATGGGCGCGGGCCAGCGTACGAGCTGGATCCCCATCCCCGACGACTTGACCGTCATTCTCATGCCCAAAGAGTCGACCCTCTCCGTGAAGAACCCCACGCTCCGTTCAGAGGCAATCGGGGATAGGGCTGCGGGTGTCTCTGGTGGCGCTGCGCCTGGCGCGGCGAAGCGGACGCGTGCGGCGGGGAAGCTGTACCGTACCCCGAGCCGCAACGTGGGCCTGCTGGGGGGCGGCGGGTGCCAGGCTCCGGTTGTCGGCCCGGACGGCTCCCAGATCGGCGCCGTCGACCTCTCCGAGATGGGGACCTTTCTGGGCGATCTCTCCCGGAAGATCGACACTCTCAGGGGTGAAGAGCGTGCCGTCGGGACGGCAGTTGTCCAGGAGATGCGGGACTGTGTGCAGAAGATGCGGGCCACCGGCGCCTTTTGCCAGTCAGCCAGCCTGTCGCGGATGCGTGCAAACACCAACGGCACGTACTCGCGGGCTTCGCGGCCGCAAGGCCAGTACTCCGCGCGTGGCGGGTACGGCGGCCGTGGTGGTTACGGCGGTCGCAGCCGCTACGGTGGTGGTGGCGGCGACGACGCGATGCCTCAGTACTCAAAAAACTGAGGCACGACGGGCACGGAGCTGGTCTGCTGGAGGGGGGGGGGGCGGGGGTGAGCACGACGCGTGCTGGAAACCTCCCGTTTGCCTTCAGAAGGGGGGTGTGGGGCGGAGACTTCCGCGAGGGTAAGACATCCAACCTTGAGTTGGATGGTATTTACCGCCTGTACCTTCCTCGCCAGCGGATCGTCCCGTCGGACACGATGGTGAACCTGGACCGCGGGCGTGCCAAGACGCTCGAGGCGCGGGTAATCCATCACGGCACCATTTTGTTTCCAATCTTCATCATGAAGCATTGGATTGCCGGCGTTCTGGAGAGAGCGCCGGGGGGCGGTGCGGGTGGTGGCGTTGTGCTGACAACGTGCGACTCGGCGCCGTCACCGGTTGTGGTGGGGCAGCTGCGCGCCACCTTCCGGAGGGTTTGGCCAGGGCTCCGCCTTGGGGAGGGTCGCTGTCCGCGGCAGGCGCGCGGCAGCGGCGACTGCGGGCTGTACATGGCAGCCAACTTCTTCGGGGTGCACCTTGGCCCGAAGATGGTTGGCCGCCGCGACCTCCCGGCATGCCTGCGCCGCCTGCTGTGCGCGGCGAAACTCCACACGCCACCCCAGGACTACTTCCTCGAGAAGATGCGCAAGGTCCTGGTGAACCACCCGCTGCCGCGCACGGGCGCCTTCTGCGACGGGATCGCGCGAAGGCCGTGGATGCGGGTGGGTGGTGGTGCGGTGGTGGCTGGCGGCGCTGGCCGCAAGCCGGCCCCAGCGCCGAAGAAGAAGACGGCTGCCAAGAAGACAGAGTCCGCGGCAGCAGCGCCGAAGAGGCAGCCGGCGAGGAAGCCGGCCCCCAAGAAGCCGGCACCCAAGAAGCCGGCCCCGAAGAGCACACCGGCGCGGAAGACGGCCGTGCCAGCCTCGCGGAGGCAGGCGCCAAAGGCGAAGTCGCCAGAGCCGGCACATCCGCCAGCACCGGTCCCGCACAACATCGGCGCGCGGAAGCGCAGCGGGAGCAGGCGGTCGGCGACGAGCGACGACGAGGGGGAGGACCGGGCTCTGCTGGTGGAGCTGATCTCACAGCGCGCTGCGGAGCGCAGGACCGCGGGGAAGACGCCGTCCCCGGCAGCGGCGGCGGCGGCGGCACCGGCAACAGCGGCCAACCGTGGCACCAGGGAAACAGCCATTGCGGTGCCGCTGCCCCGGTCGAGCGCGAACGTCGACGCGGCGGAGCGCCGCACCGGGAAGGAGATCCGGAGCTGGGTGGAGAAGACTCTGGAGGAGGCCAGCAGGCACGCGCGCCACGCATACGAGCGCGTGCTGGACCACCTGTGGGCTGCCACGGCGTTGGCGATGTGTGGTGACGGTGTTTCGCGCGGCCTGAATGGCGCCGCTCTCGGCATGCAGCGGCTACGATGCAAGCTGGTCGAGTTGCAGCCGTACAGTGTCGAGGAGATGCTGCGGTTGCTGCGAAAGACTGTCCGCACATGCACTTCTTCGGAGGGAGTTGCTGGCGCTGGCGCGGCTGGCGGTTTTTGCTTTTGGGAGGCCAACGGTGCGATGTCGACGACGTTGGGTCCCTTCCCCAGCGGGCACTGCCTTGTGCGCGGCGAGGGGCTTGCGTGCTTGCCGGGGACTGTCTCCGACTACGTGTTCCTGCTTGGCGCCCGGCTGTGCGAGGCTCCGGTGGACGTGGATGGTGTCCCGTTCCCGAGCTTCTACGTGCTGACGCGGGGCGCTGGTGAGGCGGGGGTCGGGGTGTACGTGCCGCGTGCGGTGACGCACTATCCTGCTGGAGGAGCGGTGCGCGCGACACGAGCGACGGAGCGGTACGTTCCGCTTCCGCGGAGAAGGACGCAGTCGGCCGGCACCACCACAGTGCCGGGGGGACGCGGCGGCAGCAGCGGGGCGCGGCTCCGTGCGCGGGGGCGGTGGCCTTTTGGCGAAGATGCGAGTGGGGAAGACGGGCTTGCGGACATGGGTGCCAACATCTCGGACGGGGCATTGCGTGCGCTGGGCGGAACCGCGGCGGCTCCTTTAAACATGGGGGGCAGGCCTCTGGCACGCGCAGGGAAAGCCGAGACCTGCCCGCGAAAATGGTTCCTGTTCAAGGAAAAGGCCCCCCACATCTCGCAGCTGGCGTGGAACATGGTGCAGCCAGCCACGCGAGCGCACCACCTGCGGTGGCTCGCGCGCATCAAGGCGATGCCGGCGGAGAGCCTGCGGATGCGGTTGCCCGCGGCGTGCATCGACCTCATCCTGTCGTCCGCGCGCGCGCGGCGGTGGAAGTGGGCGACGACGGCAAAGGCGTTTGCCGGGGTGGCGGGTGCGCTGCGAGCGCTGCCGCTCTACACGACGCAGGCGCGTGGGATCGCGTTGCAAGAGGGCCCGGAGTGGCGCGCGGCGTTCGCGACGGTGCAGCGGTACGAGCGGGAGTCGGTGCCGGACGCGCCACCGTACCCGTCGGTGGCTCAGGCGCAGGCCGTCATCAAGCGTCTGCTGAACCCCCATCCGCGTGCCGCGCTGTTTATGGCGATGATGTGGGGCTTTGCGGCGCGCGTGTGCGACATCGCGACGCTGCGCGCGACGGGCGTGACGGTGTTCCCTCTGCCGGCGGCGGCTCCGGAGACACGAGGTGCAACGGGTGCGCGACGCAGGAGCGAGGCGTGCGTGAAGGTGACGCTGACGATGCGGCGCGGCAAAGGCGCCAAGACGCGTGGACCCTTCCCGGTGCCATCGGTGCTGACGCGCGAGCTTGCAGGCACGCTGCAGCAGGTGCTCGTGCAGCGGCGTCCCTCGGGAGGGGCTGTTCGGACCCGACTCGGACAGGCTGCGCGTGATGATCGCGCACGATTTGTTGAAGGAGCAGAGGGGTGCGCAGATGCCGTCTGTGCGGAAAGGCGCGTTGCGGTGCATGGCGGAAGCTGGGGTGCCACTTCGCGACCTGCTGGCGATCTCCGGGCACACGCGGCAGGCAACCCTGCTGCGCTACCTTGGTTGTGGCCGGCAGCCTGCGGTGGAGGCCGAGACGGCGCGGGACGGCGCAAGCCGTGCGCTATTCCCGATCCGCTAGAGTCGGCAACGTCCCCGTTCCGTTTTCGCTCGCAGGAGTCGTCGTGCGCCAACCTCGGTGTGAGTGCGAAGGAGGTGGCTGAGATGGTGGGGCGGATGTCCATGTTTGTGCGGACGATGGCGGAGAGGCCGGCTGCGGTGAAGGAGTGGCCGCTGCACCTGAAGCACAACACGCCGCTGGACGTGGCCGCTGTGTTGGCGATGCCGACGTGGACGGCACGGGCGAAGCGTTTTCTGCAGCGTGTGCAGCGCTTCCTGGACGCGCGCTTCTTTGACGGGTTGCGGACGTCACGCACCGTGAAGAAGTGCATGCTCACTGCGGCCGGGGTGGCCAAGGCGGTGGAGATGGGCAAGTTCGAGGCTTGCCCGGTCAACGGGGTGGCGCCGCTGGTGCAGCTGCCTGAGGGTGTGCACGGCGTGAACGTCTTCACCGTGCCGGGGCTGAAGGGCCGGCGGCGGCTGATCACGGAGCCGCTGCTGAATCGTGTGATCGCGAAGAGCGAGGTGCCGTCGGTGCACTACGACACGCGGCTTGGTCGCCGTCAGCGGTTGAGGTGCTCCCGCTACATGCTTCAGATCGACTTCAAAGCTTATTACGACGCTATCCCGATTGCGGAGACGCTGCGTAACAAGTTCGTGTTTCGTGCGAGGCATGATGGCAGGTATTACCGGCTCCGAACGCTGCCGACGGGTGCTCGCTGGAGCGTCGCGGTGGGACAGGCGGTGACGTGGGTGATCGCGGACATCAGGACGCCGGTCACGATCACCACGTTGATCGACAACATCCTCGTTGCAGCGCGGCTGGGTGAGGAGGCGGAGTTCGTGCGTGCGGTGCGCAGCATTGTGGCGCGCATCAAGGCGGCGAATCTGATGACGTCGCCTGGGCGGGACGAGCTGGAGCGGATGTCGGACGCGGAGCTCCTGGAGATGGCGAGTGGGTCGACGGTCTTTCTTGGCGAGGAGTACATGTGGAACGGCAGGAAGCGTGTCGTCCGCAACTCGGTCAATACAGTGGCGAAGATGCAGATCGCACTGAAGAAGACGCACCACACCATCCGGAGCCTGGCATCGCTGATCTCGTTGATCTTCTTTGCGCTGCACACGACGCAGATGAACAGAGCCCGTGCCTTCAAGCTTCTGCGTGCCTACCGCGGCATCTACCGGCTGACGTTTCGCGGTCACCAGTGGGACGATGCGGTGCCGTACATCGATGCGGCAGTGCTGCGTTCGCTGCAGGGGATCGGTGGCGAGCTGATCCGCAACCCATGGAGCACCATCTGTGATGTGAGGAACCCATCGGTGAGCGAGGGCGACTAGGATGCGGTGTGCTTCACGGACGCGTCGTTGGAGGGCTGGGGTGCTGTGCTGCACCTGCGCGATGCACCGGCTGTTGATAAGTTAGGGTTAGGGTTAGGGTTAGGGTTTCATTACCGAGGCCGAAGGCCGAGGTCATTGAATGGCATCCCACCCTCTGTCGTTATGGGCGTGTTTGGCTTACTGCGGTGCAGGGACGTGACTAGGCGGAAAGCCGAAAGAAAGCAACAAGATGAGTGGAGATCGGTGTTGACGCGCAGTGTGAGCGGAGCTGGTGCGGCGCGGGTCTGCGCGCGGATACGCTTGTCAATGGTGGTTTGCATTTCCTCTCTCCTCTTCATCTCCCCTCTCCTTTCCTTCTCCTCTCCATCCAACGGTGGTGCAATGGGTTTTGCTATGACACGATTGTAGCAGCTACCTCAAGTTTTCTGTGTGCTCTCTCTCGCCCGCTCACGATACGCGAAGAGCAAAGAAAAGCGCCCACCCGCCCACCCTGGTTTGTTTCTTCTTGGAGATTCTTGTCGTGTTTGTGCGTTGTGCTTCTGTTTCCTGTTTTGTTTTTTCTCTTTCTCTCTTCTTTTGGCACTTTAACTTGCGTGCTCCGCCTTTCCCTGTCTTTATGGATTCCCTACCCTCTTCTTCTGCGTCTATGCTGTTGTGCCTGTGGCGACCGCTGCTCTCGCGTGTTGCCGTTCTTGACCGGGTCTTCTCGCCGCGCGCAGTTTTTTCACTCCTTATTTCACTCTCCCTTTCCTTCATTGCTTCTGTACTGCTTCTTTCCCTCTTTCTTTCATCATTGTTCTAGTTTCCCCCCTATTGCTGTTCCGCTCCTGGCGCCTGGATGGCTTTCCTTTTGGCTGGCTTCAAGATGGCCGTCGGCGTTTTTCCAGGTATGCGTTTCGGCCTGTGGCGGTGCGTGTCCGGTGCCGGTGGTGGGCACTACCCGCCGCATGGCTTCCCAGCCGGGCTCCCGCCTCTGTTTTTCTCTGTCTTCTTCACCGTGGCTTCTTGTTTTCACCATTTCTCGCTTTTTGCTTTAGTTTTCCTACCTGTATCTGCGCGCGGTGCGTTCTGTGATGTGGCATGTTTTTACCTTTTGTCTTTCCTGGCCGCTGTCTGTCCGTACCTGTCCCTCCGCTCCTGTCGGTGCCGGGGCGCGCTCTCCACCGAGTACCCGTGTTCTTGCCGCGTGCGTTTTCTGTCTTTCCCTGTCTTCCCTCGAATGTTCTCGTAGTCTGAGTGCTGTCTCCTTGTCCTGTGTGTTGTTGTGTGTTCGTCCTTTCCTTTGCTTCGTCCGCATGCTCTGCGGTGGTGGCGTCGGCTGCCCTGCCCGCGTGCTCCCGTTGATGGGTGTTGTGTCTTTGTGCATTGTCGTTGTCTGTCCTTTTGTCGTCTGTTTCTGCGCCTGTGTTTTGTCTTCTCTCTTCCGTGCGGGTGCCGCAACTGTGCCTCCGAGGACGGCGCGCGTGCGTGTGTGTCTGCGCGTGTGTGTGTGTTGCGCGTCCGTGCCTCTTCTCTTTGCCGCGTGTCCGTGCATGTCCGTTTGGCATGCTGCAACCTGTCCCCGCTCTGTATGGCACTGTGTCGTGTGATGGCGGCGCGTGTGCGTGAGCACCCGCCACCGTCCCAGTGCCGAGCCACAAGAAAAGACCACAAAACAAGACAATGCAATGCCGTGACGTGGTTGACGCGACTGGACGCCGCGTTGCCCTGCCGGAACCTGGCGGTTACGCAGGTGGCGGATGTAGTCGCGTGAGTGTCCTGCCGCTTGTGCTGCCAGAGTGCTGGCGCACCTGTGTCGCTACTGCTTCCCTTGCCTGTGCCACTGCACCTCGCTTCATCTCGTCTCCGCCTCTCTCTCCGCTCGCCTTCTCACTCCGTTAGCGACACCCTCTCACACAGGACGGTGGCATTTCATTACCGAGGCCGAAGGCCGAGGTCATTGAATGGCATCCCACCCTCTGTCGTTATGGGCGTGTTTGGCTTACTGCGGTGCAAGGGCGTGACTAGGCGGAAAGCCGAAAGAAAGCAACAAGATGAGTGGAGATCGGTGTTGACGCGCAGTGTGAGCGGAGCTGGTGCGGCGCGGGTCTGCGCGCGGATACGCTTGTCAATGGTGGTTTGCATTTCCTCTCTCCTCTTCATCTCCCCTCTCCTTTCCTTCTCCTCTCCATCCAACGGTGGTGCAATGGGTTTTGCTATGACACGATTGTAGCAGCTACCTCAAGTTTTCTGTGTGCTCTCTCTCGCCCGCTCACGATACGCGAAGAGCAAAGAAAAGCGCCCACCCGCCCACCCTGGTTTGTTTCTTCTTGGAGATTCTTGTCGTGTTTGTGCGTTGTGCTTCTGTTTCCTGTTTTGTTTTTTCTCTTTCTCTCTTCTTTTGGCACTTTAACTTGCGTGCTCCGCCTTTCCCTGTCTTTATGGATTCCCTACCCTCTTCTTCTGCGTCTATGCTGTTGTGCCTGTGGCGACCGCTGCTCTCGCGTGTTGCCGTTCTTGACCGGGTCTTCTTGCCGCGCGCAGTTTTTCACTCCTTATTTCACCCTCCCTTTCCGTCATTGCTTCTGTACTGCTTCTTTCCCTCTTTCTTTTCACCATTGCTCTAGTTTCCCCCCTATTGCTGTTCCGCTCCTGGCGCCTGGATGGCTTTCCCTTTGGCTGGCTTCAAGATGGCCGTCGGCGTTTTTCCAGGTATGCGTTTCGGCCTGTGGCGGTGCGTGTCCGGTGCCGGTGGTGGGCACTACCCGCCGCATGGCTTCCCAGCCGGGCTCCCGCCTCTGTTTTTCTCTGTCTTCCTCACCGTGGCTTCTTGTTTTCACCATTTCTCGCTTTTTGCTTTAGTTTTCCTACCTGTATCTGCGCGCGGTGCGTTCTGTGATGTGGCATGTTTTTACCTTTTTTCTTTCCTGGCCGCTGTCTGTCCGTACCTGTCCCTCCGCTCCTGTCGGTGCCGGGGCGCGCTCTCCACCGAGTACCCGTGTTCTTGCCGCGTGCGTTTTCTGTCTTTCCCTGTCTTCCCTCGAATGTTCTCGTAGTCTGAGTGCTGTCTCCTTGTCCTGTGTGTTGTTGTGTGTTCGTCCTTTCCTTTGCTTCGTCCGCATGCTCTGCGGTGGTGGCGTCGGCTGCCCTGCCCGCGTGCTCCCGTTGATGGGTGTTGTGTCTTTGTGCATTGTCGTTGTCTGTCCTTTTGTCGTCTGTTTCTGCGCCTGTGTTTTGTCTTCTCTCTTCCGTGCGGGTGCCGCAACTGTGCCTCCGAGGACGGCGCGCGTGCGTGTGTGTCTGCGTGTGTGTGTGTGTTGCGCGTCCGTGCCTCTTCTCTTTGCCGCGTGTCCGTGCATGTCCGTTTGGCATGCTGCAACCTGTCCCCGCTCTGTATGGCACTGTGTCGTGTGATGGCGGCGCGTGTGCGTGAGCACCCGCCACCGTCCCAGTGCCGAGCCACAAGAAAAGACCACAAAACAAGACAATGCAATGCCGTGACGTGGTTGACGCGACTGGACGCCGCGTTGCCCTGCCGGAACCTGGCGGTTACGCAGGTGGCGGATGTAGTCGCGTGAGTGTCCTGCCGCTTGTGCTGCCAGAGTGCTGGCGCACCTGTGTCGCTACTGCTTCCCTTGCCTGTGCCACTGCACCTCGCTTCATCTCGTCTCCGCCTCTCTCTCCGCTCGCCTTCTCACTCCGTTAGCGACACCCTCTCACACAGGACGGTGGCATTAGGGTTAGGGTTAGGGTTAGGGTTTCATTACCGAGGCCGAAGGCCGAGGTCATTGAATGGCATCCCACCCTCTGTCGTTATGGGCGTGTTTGGCTTACTGCGGTGCAAGGGCGTGACTAGGCGGAAAGCCGAAAGAAAGCAACAAGATGAGTGGAGATCGGTGTTGACGCGCAGTGTGAGCGGAGCTGGTGCGGCGCGGGTCTGCGCGCGGATACGCTTGTCAATGGTGGTTTGCATTTCCTCTCTCCTCTTCATCTCCCCTCTCCTTTCCTTCTCCTCTCCATCCAACGGTGGTGCAATGGGTTTTGCTATGACACGATTGTAGCAGCTACCTCAAGTTTTCTGTGTGCTCTCTCTCGCCCGCTCACGATACGCGAAGAGCAAAGAAAAGCGTTCTTTCCCCCCCTCCATCCCCTTTCACACCCCCCCCCCCACCCGTCCAACGATGTCGGACGCAAAGCCTGTGCCTGTCGCCTCCGCGGAGGTGCCTGTGGCTTCCGAGGGGGTGCCAAACGCCGAGACAGCGGCGTTCAAGGCCTTCAGGGCACTGCTGGTTGACCAGCACCTGGAGGGGAGCATCACCCGTGAGGTGATGAACGACCTGGTCGCTTGCGCGCTGAGGCGCATTGCCTGTGGCGGGGCGCCTGAGGCCCCCAAGGCGGCGGCGGAGGGAGGGGTGTCCGAGTTCTTCCGCGAGCAGCGGGAAGAGGAGCTGGAGCCGTGGAGGCGACGGCTCCGATGGGCGGAGAGGCAGGCGGCGAGCATCCAGAAGGGTGCTGAGAGCCCCGCTGCCACACTCCAGGCGCGCCGGCGCCAGTTCATCACGGAGGCCGAGAGCGGCCTCCTGAGCCCGAATGAGGTGTTCCTGGCGAGGTACACCTTGTTCACGGAGGACACGGTGCGCGACCACAGCATGATGCTTGGCATCTTGCAGAGCGTCGCCGAGGAGGACCGGCTGCCACTCCACAACTGGCTGGTCTTCGGGGACATGGAGTCCACCGAGCGGGAAAGGTACGGTCCCGTGGTGGATTCGTTGGCGGTGCCGCTGTTCCCGGTGTGGAACAAGCCGACTGGGGAGCGTCTCCAGTCGCTGAACAAGCGGATCCTCAGCGAGGCGATGGAGCGCCGCCATGCCGCCCGGACGGTCAGTGGGGGCCAGCCTCGCAGTGCTGGCGTGGTGGAGTCCCTCTTCCGGATGGATCGCACGTTGTTCGGCGGCGGCTACCAGGCACCCGTGCTTGGCAGCGACGGGTCGCAGGTCGCGGTGGTTGACCTGAGCGACCTCGAGGCCTTCATGGGCGACCTGTCCCGCCGGGTGGACGAGCTCCGTCAGGAGGAGCGTGCGGTCGGCTCCGCAATCCTCGGCGAGGTCCGCATGTGCCTCCGGCAGGCACGCACGGCAGGCATCCGCAGCCAGCGGCCGGACCTGCAGCGTTTGCGCTCGGCCATCAACCGGTCGATGCCGCAGGCGAGGGGGCAGGAGTGGCGCCGCCGCGGCGGCTACCGGGGCGGCGGCGGTGAGGACGATGGTCCGATTGTTGGGGGCGAGGCCTCCTCAAAAAACTGACTCCCGGCGGGGCCAGGGCCGTCGCTGTGAAGGCGGGTCCTGTTGGCAAGATGGCGCGTGGTGCGGGCAACGACGTCCCGATCGCCTTCCGCAAGGAGGTGTGGGGCGGCGATTTCCGCGAGGGCAAGACGTCCAACGTCGAGCTCGACGCCATCTACCAGCGGTACCTGCCGGAAACGGCGATCGTCCCGTCGGACACGATGGTGCGCCTGAACGGTCAGCGGGTCAAGACGCTGATCGAGAAGGTGCGCCGTCATGGCACGGTGTTCTTTCCAATCTTCATCATGAAGCATTGGATCGCCGGTGTGCTGAGGCAGCAGCCGGGGGGTCACGTCGAGCTGACGACGTACGACTCCGCACCCTCAGAGGTGGTGGAGGAGCAGTTGCGCTCCGCGTTTCGTTCTGTGTGGCCGGGGCTGCGCCTTGCAAAGGGTGCGTCGCCGCGCCAGGAGCGGAACAGCAACGATTGCGGCATCTTCATGACTGCCGTTTTCTTTGGCCACCATCTCCGCGTGAAGCCGGTGATCCGCCGGGATCTACCGACGCGTCTGCGCCGCCTGCTTGCCGCGGCACGGCAATGCCCGCCACCGAAGGAGTACTTCTTGGAGAAGATCCGCAAGATACTGGTGAATCACCCAGTGTCGCACAAGGACTTCTTCTTTGAAGAGATCGCGCGCGCGCCGTGGAGGGAGGATGGTGTGGTGCGTGGGGGTGCGGGGCGGAGCGGTCCGGCTCGCCGGCGGAAGGCGGCGGAGCGCGAGTCGGCCGAGGCTGCGGCCACGAGGCGCCGCAAGGACGCGGAGCGGAAGCGGGAGTCGCGGGGGCGGAGGGCTGCGGCTGCGGCCGCGGTGGCCCCATCGGGCGCCAAGGCGGCACGACCGGCCACACCACGCCGCAGACCCGACCCGACCAACCCTCCGCCAGCTCCCCCAGCTCCGCGGAGCCGCGGGCGCAAGGCGCAGCGGCAGCGCGACGACGAGGAGGTGGAGCGGAGCCTGGCCGACGAGTGGCTGGCGGCGCGCGCTGCGGAAAGAGCAGCAGCCGGAGCCACTCCCACGCAGGGAAACGCCACGGCGGCGGCGACAGGGGCGACACCAGCCCAACCAAGCCCGGCACAGGCCACCAGCACCCGCGCGCAGCAGCGCGGCGATGCAACGGCGCACGGGCGGCCTGTCGAGGGGTGGGCGGAGCAGACGCTCAGCGAGGCACAGCGGCACATACGCCGTGTGTATGAGTGTGTTCTGGACCACCTGTGGGCGGCCACGGCTCTCGCCATGTGCGGCGATGGTGTGTCGCGGGGGCTCGGTGACGTGGCGATTGGCATGCAGCGTGTGCGACACAAGCTGCCCGAGCTCCAGCCGTACAGCGTGCAGGAGATGCTGCGTCTCCTGGAGAAGCATGTCCACGTGGTGGACGCACGCGGTGGCGACGACGAGGAGGCACCTGAGGGTGCACGGGGGTTTGTTTTCCGCGACGAGGGCGGAGTGGAGACTGCGGCGCTTGACCCGTTCGCAGACGAGTACTACCTTGCGCGCGGCCCGCATCTGGAGCGGCTGCCGGCGAGCGTGAGCGGGTACAGGTTCTTGCTTGGCGCTTGCCTGCGGGAGGCGCCGGAGGACATGGACGGGGTCCGCTTCCCGAGCTACTACGCGCTGACGCGTGTGGCGGAGGAGGCCGTTGTGGGGGTGTACGTGCCGGTTGGGGTGACGCACTACTCGGCGTCAAAGCCACAGCGCGTTTCCCGCAACGTGACGCGGTACGCCCCGCTCCCGCGCAGTCGACAGCTGGCGGCGGAGACGGGTGAGGAGACCGACGGGTTGGCCAGTGCGCCGCTGCGGCGGCGGGACCGTTTCCCAGACGATGCGGCGTTTGCGCTTGGCGACGGCGACACGACAGCCGCTGTCGACGATGACGGGGACGGTGACGTGCCGGGAAACCGACGCGGCGACGGGTATGCGGACACGGATGCGCACATCTCCGGCGAGGCAACCCAGGCGCTGGCGGATATCCGGGCGCTGCCTTTAAACGTCCAGGGCAGGTCTCTCACGAGCTCCGAGGGGGCCGAGATCTGCCCGCGAAACTGGTTCCTCTTCTCGGGCAAGCCGCCGCACATCTCCCAGCTCGCCTGGAACATGGTGCGCCCCGACACCCGCTCCCTCCATCTGCGCTGGCTGGCGCGCATCAAGTGCATGCCGACCGCGAGTCTGCAGATGAGTCTGCCCTCGGCGTGCATCGACCTGATCTTGTCGACGGCGCGTGCGCGACGGTGGAAGTGGGCCACAACGGCGAAGGCGTTTGCTGGGGTGGCGGGTGCGCTGCGGGACCTGCCGCTGTACTCGACACAGCGGCGCGGCATTCGGCTGCAGGACGACCCGGAGTGGCACAGCGCTTTTGGCACGGTGCAGCGGTACATGAAGGAGTCGGTGCCGGATGCGCCGCCCTTCGTTACACTTGCGCAGGTGCAGGCGGTGCTGGCGCGGTTGCGGGGTGCGCACCCGCGCGCGGCGTTGTTCCTCGCGATGATGTGGGGCTTCGCGGCGCGTGCTGGCGACATCGCGACGCTGCGGTGCAAGGACGTGACGGTGTTCCAGGGTGCGGGGGCGCCGTCTGCGGCCGCGGCGCGGGACAGCACGGCGGCGTCGGTGCTGCTGGCGGACGGTGGTGCGAACGCGGTGCGTGTGTCGCTGACGGTGCGGATGGGCAAGGGCGCGAAGAAGCGCGGGCCGTACCCGGTGCCGTCGGTGTTGACGCGCGAGCTCGCGGGAACGCTGCAGCAGATGCTGGTGCAGCGCAAGCCGGCGGAGGAGCTGTTTGCACCGTACACGCAGGAGCTGCGGTCGGTCGTGGCGGCGGAGCTGGCGAAGGAGAAGCGTGGTGCGCAGATGCCGTCTGTGCGGAAGGGGGCGCTGCGGTGCATGGCCGACGCTGGGGTGCCGATCCGGGACCTCATGACAATCTCCGGCCACGCCAAGCAGGCAACACTGCTGCGGTACCTTGGGTATGGTCAGCAGCCTACGGTGGAGGCCGAGACCGCCAGGGGAAACGCCAGTCGCGCTCTGTTCCCGACCCGCTAGGGTCGGCGACGTCGTTGTTCCGCTACCGCTCGCAGGAGTCGTCATGCCACAATCTGGGCGTGGCGGCGGCGGAGGTGGCGAAGATGGTCGAGCGCATGTCGGGGTACGTGCGGACCATGGCGGAGATGCCGGCTGCTGTGCGGGCGTGGCCGCTGCACCTCAAGCACAACACGCCGCTGGACATGGCGGCGGTGCTGGCGATGCCGACGCATCGGGCGAGTACGAAGCGCTTTCTGATGCGCGTGCAGTGCTTTCTCGATGCTCGGTTCTTTGATGGGCTGCGCACGTCACGGACGGTGAAGAAGTGCGGGCTGGCGGCGGAGGAGATTGCGAAGGCCGTGGAGATGGGCAAGTTTGAGCCCTGCCCGGTCAACGAGGTGAGTGGAGTGCAGCTGCCCGATGGCGTGCATGGGGTGAACGTCTTCACGGTGCCGGAGCTGAAAGGCCGGCGGCGGCTCATCACGGAGCCGCTCCTGAACCGTGTGATCCCCAAACATCACGTGCCGCGCGTGCACTACGACACCCGGCTGGGGCGACGACAGCGGCTGCGGTCTGCCCGCTACATGCTTCAAATCGACTTCGAGGCTTACTACGATGCCATCCCGATCGCGGAGACGCTTCGTAACAAGTTCGTTTTTCGTGCGAGGCATGATGGCAGGTACTACCGGCTGCGAACGTTGCCGACGGGTGCGCGGTGGAGCGTTGCGGTGGGGCAGGCGGTGACGTGGACGATTGTTGACATCGGTACCACGGTCACCGTGTCGACGCTCATCGACAACATCTTGGTTGCGGCGCGGCTGGGTGAGGAGGCGGAGTTCGTGCGTGCGGTGCGCAGCATTGTGGCGCGCATCAAGGCGGCGAACCTGATGACGTCCCCGGCGCGCGACGAGCTCGAGGCGATGACGGACACTGATCTGCTGCACCTGGCGAGCGGGTCGACGGTCTTTCTTGGCGAGGAGTACATGTGGAACGGCAAGGAGCGTGTCGTCCGCAACTCCGTCAAGACGGTGGCGAAGCTGCAGCTGGCACTTCGCAAACCAACGCACACCATCCGGAGCCTGGCGTCCTTGATCTCGCTGATCTTCTTTGCGCTGCACACGACGCAGATGAACCCAGCGCGCGCCTTCAAGCTGCTGCGGGCGTACCGCGGCATCTACCGACTGACGTTTCATGGCTACCAGTGGGACGATGCGGTGCCGTACATCGATGATGCAGTGATGCGCTCACTGCAGGAGATCGGTGGCGAGCTGATCCGCAACCCGTGGAGCACGATCTCGGACGAGCGGCACCCGTCGCCGAACGAGGCGGACTACGACGTGGTCTGCTTCACCGACGCCTCTCTCGAGGGCTGGGGCGCGGTGGTGAATGTGCGCGGTGCGCCGCCGGAGACGTGGACGTACCGGCAGCGCTGGACCGAAGATCTCGAGCAGCAGGTCGATGGCGAGGAAGGTGCGGCAGAGCAGGTGCTCGGGCAGCTTCGCCAGTACCAGCGGCGGCGGTGGATTCAGCAGTCTGGTCAGGTGCCGGACCCTGACGCGGAGGCGGAGCGTTTCATGGCGCGCTACTCGGCGCATGCGGAGCCGCGCGCGGCGCAGCTGATGCTGCGACACCTGGTGGAGCATCACAACCTCCAGGACGGTGCGAAGGTAGCGCTGGTGACGGATCACCGGGCTATTGTGATTGCACAGAAGCACCTCAACGGATTTGGTGGCATCGGCCGCGGCTACTCGCTGAACCGGCTGTTCGAATACGCGTACGGCCTGTGGTATGGGCGACGAATCGACGTTGTCTTTTTCTATGTCGAGGGTGCGCGGAATCCGGCTGACACCTTCTCGCGTCACTTTGGGGATGATGCCACCGGGTCGCTGGAGGTGCGGCGTGTCGACGCGATGGGGGTGCCGTTCCTGAGCGGTACGTGGTGCCCGCTGCTGGAAGAGCATCGCGTGGAGGAGGGGGGTGACGCGTGACGCGTTTTTGACCCCGCCCCTGGGAGGAGAACAGAACCACGTGGTGTTGGCTATGCGCGTGCTGCGGGGGAAGCGTGTGCGTGAGCACCCGCCACCGTCCCAGTGCCGAGCCACAAGAAAACACCACAAAACAAGACAATGCAATGCCGTGACGTGGTTGACGCGACTGGACGCCGCGTTGCCCTGCCGGAACCTGGCGGTTACGCAGGTGGCGGATGTAGTCGCGTGAGTGTCCTGCCGCTTGTGCTGCCAGAGTGCTGGCGCACCTGTGTCGCTACTGCTTCCCTTGCCTGTGCCACTGCACCTCGCTTCATCTCGTCTCCGCCTCTCTCTCCGCTCGCCTTCTCACTCCGTTAGCGACACCCTCTCACACAGGACGGTGGCATTTCATTACCGAGGCCGAAGGCCGAGGTCATTGAATGGCATCCCACCCTCTGTCGTTATGGGCGTGTTTGGCTTACTGCGGTGCAAGGGCGTGACTAGGCGGAAAGCCGAAAGAAAGCAACAAGATGAGTGGAGATCGGTGTTGACGCGCAGTGTGAGCGGAGCTGGTGCGGCGCGGGTCTGCGCGCGGATACGCTTGTCAATGGTGGTTTGCATTTCCTCTCTCCTCTTCATCTCCCCTCTCCTTTCCTTCTCCTCTCCATCCAACGTGGTGCAATGGGTTTTGCTATGACACGATTGTAGCAGCTACCTCAAGTTTTCTGTGTGCTCTCTCTCGCCCGCTCACGATACGCGAAGAGCAAAGAAAAGCGCCCACCCGCCCACCCTGGTTTGTTTCTTCTTGGAGATTCTTGTCGTGTTTGTGCGTTGTGCTTCTGTTTCCTGTTTTGTTTTTTCTCTTTCTCTCTTCTTTTGGCACTTTAACTTGCGTGCTCCGCCTTTCCCTGTCTTTATGGATTCCCTACCCTCTTCTTCTGCGTCTATGCTGTTGTGCCTGTCGCGACCGCTGCTCTCGCGTGTTGCCGTTCTTGACCGGGTCTTCTTGCCGCGCGCAGTTTCTCTCCCTTTCCGTCATTGCTTCTGTACTGCTTCTTTCCCTCTTTCTTTCACCATTGTTCTAGTTTCCCCCCTATTGCTGTTCCGCTCCTGGCGCCTGGATGGCTTTCCCTTTGGCTGGCTTCAAGATGGCCGTCGGCGTTTTTCCAGGTATGCGTTTCGGCCTGTGGCGGTGCGTGTCCGGTGCCGGTGGTGGGCACTACCCGCCGCATGGCTTCCCAGCCGGGCTCCCGCCTCTGTTTTTCTCTGTCTTCTTCACCGTGGCTTCTTGTTTTCACCTTTTCTCGCTTTTTGCTTCAGTTTTCCTACCTGTATCTGCGCGCGGTGCGTTCTGTGATGTGGCATGTTTTTACCTTTTGTCTTTCCTGGCCGCTGTCTGTCCGTACCTGTCCCTCCGCTCCTGTCGGTGCCGGGGCGCGCTCTCCACCCAGTACCCGTGTTCTTGCCGCGTGCGTTTTCTGTCTTTCCCTGTCTTCCCTCGAATGTTCTCGTAGTCTGAGTGCTGTCTCCTTGTCCTGTGTGTTGTTGTGTGTTCGTCCTTTCCTTTGCTTCGTCCGCATGCTCTGCGGTGGTGGCGTCGGCTGCCCTGCCCGCGTGCTCCCGTTGATGGGTGTTGTGTCTTTGTGCATTGTCGTTGTCTGTCCTTTTGTCGTCTGTTTCTGCGCCTGTGTTTTGTCTTCTCTCTTCCGTGCGGGTGCCGCAACTGTGCCTCCGAGGACGGCGCGCGTGCGTGTGTGTCTGCGTGTGTGTGTGTGTTGCGCGTCCGTGCCTCTTCTCTTTGCCGCGTGTCCGTGCATGTCCGTTTGGCATGCTGCAACCTGTCCCCGCTCTGTATGGCACTGTGTCGTGTGATGGCGGCGCGTGTGCGTGAGCACCCGCCACCGTCCCAGTGCCGAGCCACAAGAAAACACCACAAAACAAGACAATGCAATGCCGTGACGTGGTTGACGCGACTGGACGCCGCGTTGCCCTGCCGGAACCTGGCGGTTACGCAGGTGGCGGATGTAGTCGCGTGAGTGTCCTGCCGCTTGTGCTGCCAGAGTGCTGGCGCACCTGTGTCGCTACTGCTTCCCTTGCCTGTGCCACTGCACCTCGCTTCATCTCGTCTCCGCCTCTCTCTCCGCTCGCCTTCTCACTCCGTTAGCGACACCCTCTCACACAGGACGGTGGCATTTCATTACCGAGGCCGAAGGCCG
>CAWUFJ010000029.1:0-16219 GCA_963921375.1 Tiliacea citrago
CGTCCCCCCCTCCCCTTACCCCCTGCCTCTTTCTCACCCTCTCGGTTCTGTTGTGATGAGCGTGTTCTTCCTCCGCCTTTGTGTGCGTGGGCCCGATATGGCCGACAGTCACCCCATCCCATGGAGAGCTGCAAGCACGGGACGTGTTACCCTCTTGTGTTCTTCTTGTGCTGATGGCTCCGTGACTCTGAGTCCACACCTTCTCCCCTTTCACACCCTCGCCGTCGTTCTCCTCCATGGTGCGTCGTGAGGGACGAGGATGTGGGGCGGGAGGGGGCCGGGGACGGAAGGCCAGAGGGGTGATGCGCGAGTGCACGCCCGCCTATATGCTATGGACTGCCATGCAGGCCAGAAAAAAACCACCGTCAAAGCACGCATGTGTGCACGTGTGTGTGTGTGTGCGTGAATGTGCGCGAATGTCTGTGTGTCTGCCCGTGTTCGTGTTCGTGTTTGTGTTCGGTCCATGCGAACTTCGTTTCCTTCTTTCTTCTCATTGACTCCCCGCCCCCCGGTCGTCTTTAGGTGGCACTCCTGTGCACCGATAGTCTTAAGATCCCTCCCTCATCCCCCCTCTCCCCCTTGACCCCGCGGCCGCGTCTGTATTTGAACCTCCGTGGTCTTCCAATTTGGCGGTGCAGACAGCCCCCGGTGGGGAGTAGCGCGTGCCACAAAGCGCAGCCTGTCCACCGGCAGCGAGAGCGTGTGTGTGTTTGTGTGGGATGAGGGGTTGAGTGCTGATCACAACAGGGATGCGCTACGAGGTCCGTGCGCTGCGTCTCGGTCGGAGTGGGTAGAACTCCTGTGCTCACAAACACACATATACACACGCACACGCACACATATACGCGCGTATATATGGAGAAGGGTGATGGCGTGCATGGTCGCACTCCCGGACGTCACCCATCCCCGAGTTGGGGCCTCTAGGGCACTACCGCTTTATTCGCATGCCTGCGGCTGCGCCTTTCTTTCCCTCCGCGGCTGTAGAAGCGTCGTGTTGAGTCTGCCTCATGGCATGTTCTGAGCTTGCATGACACGAAACCAACGAGCCCACCCACCCACCCACCCACCCACCCACCCACACCCACACACACACACACACACAGACGTACGTGGTCGAGCGCGCCGCACGCTCACGCCTCTACCCGCGTTGTGCTTCTCACCCGTGGCAGAGCGCGAGGAGGCTCTCTCGACCAAGTGCCACGAGGCAGCGACAAGGTGGTTGACACTTGGAGGAGCCGCTCGCGCCTCACGCGTGCCGTCGCTGACATTGCGCCACGACGAAATGTGAGAGAGGTTGCCGATTGACACGTCCGTGTCGACCTCACCTTTCCGACCTTCAGTGCTCCACTGTGTCCCCCTCCCCTCCCCCCTTCATCCCTCCCCCCCCCCCCCCCCGACGTGCACCTGAACAGCTGCAAGTAAGTAGGACACAGCACCCATCCACCCACCCCTCCTTCCCCTATCCACACACCCACACACCAACACCCACATTCACACACATACACACACGCCATAGGACGTCTCTGTGTGTGTCTGTGTGTGTGTCTCTCTCTCTCTCTCTCTGTGTGTGTGTGTACGCTGTCGTGTCTCCAAGCCACTTCCCCCCTTCCTTTTCCACTTTGAAGGCCCATCAGCGGCTTTCGTATTTCTGTTTTTTTTCTTTTCTCGTTGTACACCCGCGCACACACCAGCGGACATTTAAATCTCCGCTGCTCCACCTGCTCCTGGGGCTCAGCACGCAGGGAGGGGAGGCACCCGCTGTGCTGCACGGTGAACCACACACCGTCCTGGACGGCGGAGGGGTGCGTGGTCTTCCTCTCACCGCCTCATCCTCCTCTGATCGCCGCCGCCGCCACAGCCGCCGCCGAGGACTCGTATCCTGTCCTGGTCTGGCAGCCTCTTCGACTGGAGTTGCAAGACTGTCTCGCCTTGACGCTCTCCGTCACTCCCTCCTCCCTCGTGAATCCCGTCTCCTAACCAGCTCGTCCAACAGCATCGTCCAAGCCCGCCCCCTCCCCCGCTCCCCCCTACATCGTCACTCGAACGAAGGAAGAAGCGCAGAGAGGTCGTGCAAGCAAAGGGCTACAGTGGAAACGACAGACGGCAGAGGTCGAAAGAAAAAGAAAAAAAGAAGGACTCACACACACAACTACTCACACGGACGCATCTCAGCACCCATTCTTTGGCTTGAAGGGACCCTCGCGGTGTTGCCGTTGCTTGTGCGGGCGGCTTGGTCCTGCAACGAACCGGCGACGCGACTGCCGCTGCTCCTCCTCGTGCTTCTCTTTCTTCCTCCCCTCCCTCCCCTTCCTTTGACAAGCGCGGCTGCGCGCGTTGCTGCTTTTTCTCCTCGGCGGCGTCTACAGTTTAGTAGCCTTCTTTCTTATCTCTTCCTTGCTGTCGGCCGGTGTCTGTCTGTCTGTGTGTCTGTGCGGCCGCTTCAGCTCGCACACAGCACGCTTCACGTGATCAGTGTGCTTGCACTTTCCCCATCTCTCTCTCTCTCTTCCTTTGTTGTTTGTCCACCCGCCATCGCCCGTGGGTGAGTCGAGGCTCCTCGTCCCGTTCCCATAGGACACATCAGCGGGTGGCTGCACCACTCTTTCTCTCTCTTTGCGTGTGTGGCTCTGTGTATGGGCGGACGTCTTGACGTTCTTCTCTTACCCCCCCTCCCCCTCCCCCTCCCCCTCCTTCCCTTCTCTGCCCTTTGCCTCCATCTTGTACTCGTGGGGCTTCATCCTAATCCTTCTGCTTGCTGTAGCACCACCGATCTTTCTTTCTTCGCCTTTATCTCTTGTTATCTCCATCTCTCACTCACACACACACACAGACGTACACACACTCACACGTGCCCTTCTTTGGCACACTTGAGTGTCTCTGCGTCTCTCTCTCTCTGTGTGTGTGTGCGTCTGTTGTCTTTCTCACAACTGACAAGTTTCTTTCCCATTACCAGCTTCGTTGTCCGGCGCGTCGTATCGTCACTCTCGGTGTTTGTCTTTGTGTGTGTGATCGATTAAGGAAGGCGGGTGCAACGTACATCAACAACGTGAGTCTTTCTCTGCCACTCTCCTGTTTCCCCCACCGTCCAGCACAGCTCTCCTCCAACCCGGCCGTCAAGCGCGTCGACATCACGAAGGACAACTAGACGAGCGAAGAGGAGAAGCTGTGGGGAAGAGATCAGCAGAAGAAGACATATATATAGTACGGTTGGCAGTAGGACCCGCACGTGCGCACGTGGAGGATGGACGCTTCGCTTAATCGAAGTAATGCCTGCGGCGCCTCCATGCAAGCCGCAGTCAGCAATAGCAGTGGTAGCATCATCAGCAGCAATCGCCTGGGTACATCTGGCAAGCCGCGCGCGCCTGCTCCGGCGTCATCACCCGCCGGGATGGGGAGCCCCGGCGTGGGCAGCAGCACCAGTGCAGCCATGGCAGACTCCACCGGTGAAGCCTCCGACGTGGCAGATCTTGCACCCCATCTGACCAGCTCCAACGCGATCGCAGCAGAGCGGACGCAGATCGTCTTGGCTGGAGAGGCTGGTCCAGGCTCAGGTAGTGGTGGCGGCCTTGTCCCCGTAGCGCCGACCGCTGTGCCGCCGCGCGGAGGCATGTACCCTTCGGCGCGGCGTCGTGCCAGCGCCCCTAACACCTCAGCACTAGCGACCGGAGCCCGACGCGCCGATCCGCTCCAACTCGCACATGGCGGGGAGGAGGGCAGCGCTGCCTCGGCCGGCTACTACAGCAACGGCGGCATGAGTGGAAGAGCTTACGGCGGTGTTGACGCGGCAGCCTCTGTCGGGGCCGCGAGCGGTGGTGGCGGCGGTGGCCACTACACGAATTCGACAGATGCTTTGAAGGGTGGTGGGCGTGGACCCGGCAACGCACCCTATATGTCCGCCACCATGCCGATGGCCCCCGGCAGCAACAGTGCAATGATAAGCAGCACGGGCAGCGGCAGCGGCAGCAACGGCGTTGGCGCGATGGACGCCCCGGCGGTGCCGCTCTCCTCCTTCCCGCACCAAGCCCCCCTCACCACCACCACCACCACCAGCAGCTCCGTCGGCACGGCGCCACAGCACGTGAATCACTACGTCCCACCACTGTCGCAGCAAGATCAGCAACAATTACAGCCGCTGCCACAGAACCAGCACAGCCCGCCGATGGGCTTCACGGACCAGGGCAGTGCCAACGCGTTTTCTAATTACCCCACACATCAACAGCAGCAACAACAGCAGCAACAGCAGCAACATCAGCAGGCGCCGTTCGCACCTCAGCAGATGACCGGCGTGCACGGTCAGCAGCCGCTCGCAAAGATGCCGCAGCGCCACCAGGCATACCAGGGCACCTCTGGCATGGCTGGCACTGGCGCGGATGGATACGCGTACGGCTACTACGCCGGCGGTGGTGGCGGTGCAGGATCGGGTGTACGCCGCGGGGGGAACGCCCGCAACGGAGGCTTTGGCAGCGCCAGTTCCTACCACTCAACGCCATCAACGCTGTCACAGCAACAACAACAACAACAGGGCTATCCCGCACCGACCCAAAGCACACCCGCCACCACGACGAGCGAGGGGGACGCCGGGTACCAGCCAAGCAATCCCATCAACCAACAACAGCAGCAGTACAGCAGACAGCAAGGGCCCGGGGAAAGCTTCTACCCCCAGCAGCCGTACTCGTCCTACGCCACCTACGGCTATCAAGGGAGCCACCATATCTCGCAACAACAACAACAGCAGCAGCAGCAGCAGTATCCGCCTCAGCCACAACAAGGCACGGCATACGACAGCAGCAATGGAAGCATGCCGTCCTTGACGCAGCCCACCTCATCCAACGCCACAACGTCGGTACCATCAGCAGCCGCCGCCGCCGCAGCAGCACCAACAGTCGCAAGCGGCGCGGCGCCGTCTCCGTCCTCCGCCGCAGCGGGTGCGGGCGGGGCCGCGTACGGCTACGCGCAGCCAGCCTTCAACAGCACCACCGGCAGCCAGCCCGATAGCGCCACGGCCAGCACGTACGGCGGCGACAACGGCAGCACCAGCAACCCCACAGCCACGGGCCAGGGCCCGTCAAGCGTGCGTTACGCCGGCACAGGCGGCAGCAACAGCGGAGGCGAGGGCTACTACAACTACTACGCCGGAAGTACCGGAGGTGGTGGAGGTGGTGGTGTCGGCGGCTACGGCCCCACCTCCACCGCACCGATGTCTCGCAACAGGTCCGGCGCGCCGGGGTACGCAGACGCGCGCATGGACGGTTCCGGCACGCCACTCACTGGGGACAGCGGCATGGTGATCTCAGACAAAAACACCGCCGCAAGCGGTGGCCGAGGCGGCGGCTACGGCGACATGAGCAACAGCAACAACAACAGCTCTCACGGCTGCTACGGCTACGGGGCTGGGACGTATCGTGACTACTACTACTACGACGCTACGCAGCAAGGCAGCGGCGTCGGTGGTGGGCAGCAACAGCCGCAGCAGGGTGTGTACGGCTATGATGCTGGCTACAGTGGGGTGGGGCAAGTGCCGGCCGGCTACGGCGGCGCGTACGGTGCGGCGGAGCTACCTCCGTCCTCTGCACACGCGATGGGGTCTAGCGGCTTCGGCAACGCACAGCGCGGTGTACAGGGTATGCCCCGGCAGCTCCAACAACAACAGCCGCAGCAGCAGCAGCAGCCCTACCAGCGAGGCGGCAGCTTTAGCGCTGGCAGATCGCGCTACGGCGACAGCGGCCGTGGAGGCGGCTACAGCTATGCGGGACAGCCGCTACCGCTGCCGCAGCAGTCCAACGACGGCTACTACCAGGGCTACGGCAGTGGTCCGCAGGACGCCATAGGCCCGGCGGCACCAGGTCAGGACACGCGCTCGCCTGACGCATCGTCAACCCTGCAGCAGCAGCCACCACCGCAGCAGCAGCCAGTGAGGGGGCTATCGTCAGCGTCGGGTGACATGGTCCTAGAACCGCAGGAGAGAGTCGAATCGACCAACCCCGGCACCACGCAGCCCACGCCTGCCGTCCCGGCGAGCGACGCAGCCCCCGCTGGCACGCCTAAAGTGGGTGGCAGCGCCGGTGACATCGCGAAGACATCAACAACGGCGGCGGCAGCGCCGTCGCGGAAGAAGGCAAAGAAGGCCGCCGCTGCCGCCGCCGCCGCTGCTGCTGCTGCTGCTGCCCAGGAGTCCTTAGGGTCACTACAGGCGGGAGAGATGGCGGCCTCCGATGCGCCGTCGACCGAGAGCCTGGTGGCGCCAGAGGCGTTGGGGACGCTGGAGGTGCCACCGCCCGTAGGGAGGTCGCCAGTGTCTGCGTCCCTGACCCGTTCCACACGCAGGGCGCACCGCGGCGGTGGCGTCGGCGGCGCTGACGATGTACAGACAGAGCATGTTGTGCCACGCGTGGACACGCCGACGGCGGAAGCGGATCAAGACGGGGATGTGTCGGTGTCGGCTGCGAAGGAGGAGCGCCGCGCCACCATCACACCTGCCTCGGCAGCAGCGGTACGTGCCGAGCGGCAACAGCAGCAACGACATCCTCAGCCAACAAGTAGTGGCAGTGTTGAGCAAAGCACTGCTGCGTTGCACGGCGCAGGAGCCACGAGCGGCGCGAGCTTCCTCCGGCACTCGCCGTTGCCGCAGTGCGTGGGGGCGCCGTTCCACACGTACATCTGCGGTGCCATTGCAGGCCAGGCAGCGCAGCTGCAAGCGAGCAGCGGTGGCGGCGGTGTTGGCACTGCAGGCTCCGGCACACCACCGGCGTCGCTCTCCACCGCGTCGTCGCAGGTGCTGCCTGCCATGTACCCACCGGTGCAGCGGCTTCTTTCCCGCGAGACGTCGCGTGCAGCCTGGGCGGCAGCGGAGGACTGGGAGCACAAGCTGCGCACGCCAGGCAGTCTTGACGAGGCAGAGGGCGAGGAGGTGGGGGAGGGCAGCCTTGTCGCGGAGGAGCAGGCTGAAGACGGCGAGGGTGATGGCGCGGCTGCTGCGGAGCTGTCCAGGGAGACGGCCAAGGGCAGCACTGAGCGGCACTGCAGTCGCAGCGACGTGCAGAACACAGCTCCCCCGCTGACGACTGATGCCCTCGCTGCGGTCGCCGCTGCTGCCGCGGCGGGTCCGATGAGTACCGGGACGGAGCCGGCAGAGAGCCCATTTCGCACCCTAGCAACTCGGCCACACCAGCTTCCCCTCCTCTCGCACCACCACAACCACCACATGCGGCACCCCACCCAGGGCTCGGAGGCTTCGTCGCCAACGGCATCCGGCATGCCACATCACCGCCACGCGTACCACTGCAACTCACCGTTCCTTCAGCCCGCCGCCCTGGCCGCCAAGTCCACGATGTCACCGCCGGCACCGGGGAGCGTGTCGGGGACGGGCGTTGTGCCGTCGCCGTGCAGCAGCACGAGCGCCGCCGCCGCCTTGCCCCAGAAGCTGCCTAACGCCATCGCTGCCAACGTCAGCACCAACAGCGCGTCCTTCCAACCGCCGCCGCCTCCATCGGTGCGTAATACTCGCGAGGGGAGCGGCGCGGCTGCCACGATGCAAGGACCTGCACCACCGCCACCACTACAGCAGCAACAGCAGCAGCCCTACTCTCCGGGGGCGTACCCGCACTCACACCAAAACGCGGCCGGTCGGTCTGGCGCGATGGGTGATCGGGCTTCACCGGAGGAGTACGAGGGTCCGGCGCAGCACTACCGCATGGGCAGCTCCGGCAGTGCCAGCTACCCCACCACCAGTCCCACGTACCGCCAGCATCCCGCGCAGGGTCACGGAGGCGGCGGCGGCAGCTCCTACGCCCGCCCTGGCGGGGCCGCCTCTCACACCTCCTCCCCCGCCACCGCCGTCTATGGCACAGGCTTTCCCAACACGCCGAGCCAGGGCAGCCTGCCGCAGTCCATTGGCACCGCGGTGCCACCGGGGTCTGCTGCTCCACCGCCATCCACTTCTCACCCACAGCAGCAGCAGCAGCAGCAGCCGCCGCAGCAGCAGCACCAGCGTACCGGGAACTACGGTGGCGGCGCGGGGCGTGTCCCGACGAGCCCGCGCGCTGGCAGCCAGCACGGCAGCATGGGGGGTGGCGTGGGTGGGGCTCTCGGTGCCGGCAACATGCACACCAAGTCACCGTCGCATCAGCGGTACAGCGGGCACAGCCACGCGGGGAACATCAACGGCGGCTACCACGGTGGCAACAGCCAGAACAACTTGCAGTCTGGGGGTGGGCGCTACGCGATGCCAGCGGCGCGGTCGCCGTATATTTATGAGCACCACACGGGGCAGGAGACGCTGCTGGAGGAGTTCCACACCGGCATCAGCTTCAGCGCAGCGGCATTCGGCAACATCGCCTGCCTCGTGGACGCGCTGTCGCCGCAGGTGGCCGTCGCGAGGGACCTCGCCTTCCCTTGCGACGAGACGCACTGCCAGCTCGTGGGCCGTCGGAGCGGTACCGCTGACCGTGCTGTGTCCCGCTCCTCCCCCCCTGGCGCGGCGGCGGCGGAGAGCAGTGCGGCGGGCAAGGCCGTCGTCTGTGGCGATCACAGCAGCCCGCACGACAGTCGCAGCGGTCGCGTGTGTGGCGCGCTGGACGACACGCCCTCCACCACCGTCGGCGTCACCACAGAGGAGGGGGAGGGCGCCAGTCCACCCGCCCCCTCGCCGGCGGAGGCGGACAGGACGCACTACTGGGACTTCACTGGGCCCTACTACTGCGAGCCGGTGCTCACCCTGAAGTCCATCTGGCAGAGCTTCGACAACCCCTTCGGGTGCGTTGTGAGCCTCGCCGAGCCCATCTACCCCGCCCCGATGCGGCCGGCCGAAGACGAGCTCGTGTACACGCCGCTGCTGAGCGGCTTCCGTATTCGCTTCCACCCCGCCTCGCCAGCGCACAAGCGGCTCAGCGCGCTTCGCGAGGTGCGGCGACAGCGCCGCCGGGAGGAAGCAGCAGCCGCTGCGGCCGCGGGTACGGACGTGGACGGCACCCACAGCGCGACATCGCGGGCCTCGTACGCCGAGGAGGATGGCGTGCTGACGTGGAGTGCGGGGGACCGGCCGAACAACCGCAACATCATCATGGAGCAGGTTCTAGAGCTTGCCCGTCGCGACGAGAGCTACGCGGAGCTGCTGAGTGCGACCACCGCGGATGTGGATCATCAGTCGTGGGTGGCGCTTATGTGGCAGCCTGTCTTCTGTGGCGACCACTCCGCCAAGCACAGCTGCGGCACCTTCCTCGCGTACTACCTCCTCCGCCCGCCACGCCACCTCTTCGTGCCGTTCGTGGACAAGAGCGAGGGTGCGGCCATGAACAGCTCGTGGCTCAGCCCGATCTTCCGCGGCGACCGCGCCGCGCTGTCGTTTGACTTGTGGAGTCTGCAGCGGCACTACCACGTCGCGAGGTGGGTTTCGCAGCCGCCCATGTCGCACCTCATGACGGCCCTCTGCGCGGGTGAGGAGGACGGGGACGATGATGGGGACGAGGATGGGGAGGAGGGCGTTGACATGGTGCGGTCGTCACGCACGTCGGCCAGCCGCGGTCGAAGCTCGTGGGAGGATGGGCAGACGGGCTGCGCGTCGAATCGTACCGTCGGAAGCCTCCCCCTCAGCGCCAACGGAGAGCAGCGACTCCGGCTGCGGGATGTGTTTGCGCTGTGCCACGGGAACGGTGGCAACGCCGGCGGTGGCGGCAGTGCAGCAGCCCTCGCCGGAGCTGTTAACGGCGCCTATGCGACGCCGGCCACGACAACGGCCGCCACGCAGCTGGCAGGGCAGACCACACCAACACTGTACGTGCGCCTGCCGCTCGTCGGGCTTATTCCGAACCGATGCCGGTCTGAGGTCTGGTACAAGCCCGTGTACGACGCGGGTATGGCGGACATGGCCTCGATGCAGCACCAACATCACGGCGGCGGTGGGGCCGGTGGGGACGGGACGGGGGCTTCGAATGGCATGGGCGGTGGCGGCGGGTCGCCGGGCGGCAACGGCGATCACGGTGGCCTCTGCACCTTCTACGCGCCGCTGTTTCTGGTGGTGACGGCGCTGCAGCTCATGTGCTGGGACGCGTACAATGAGTGGGAGCGCAAGCCGCCCACCTCTGCCGCAGTTTCGCGAGCCCTCGCCCCCCCCGAGTCGCGGCGGAGCAGCGAGGAGGTCGAGGGCGGCGGCGGTGGCACGGGTGGTGCCTCACCGTCGCACCTCAGCAATCCTCTCACCGCTATGGTGGAGGAGACGATGGCTGCGTCCCAGCAACAACAGCAGCAGCAGCAGAGCGCACTTGACACTTCTGTGGGACAGCCCACACCCAACCCGTGGTCAGCATACGTGATGCGAGGGGTGGTCCTCATGACCGAGGCTGCACGGCAGTACCGCTCGGTACGGGAGGCCGCTAACCTTGATGCGGCGGTGGAGGAGAGCGCGGCGGCGGCGGCGACCGACGTGGCTGGCGGCAGTGCGGAGGAGGGCAAGGGGCGTGGTCGGCAGCCGCGTGGCCCGAGTGCGGCGGTGGCGGGGGGTACGAGTAGCGCCCTGTGCGACCCCGTTGCCCGCGTCATTGCCGGCCTGCTCGACTACTACCAGTGGGCCCAGTACGACACAGCCCTCACGGCCCTTGCGAACACCTACTGCAGCGTCTGACGGCACACCGAAGTACGACAGTGCAAAGAGGAAGGAGTGGTTTTTTTTCCTTTTCTCTCTGTGTCGTCCATGTGAGCAGCCGGGTACGAGGCAGCTGTCTCTCTATCCATCTCTCTCTGTCGTACTTTGTTCCTGGCTCTGTATGCATGTGTGTGTGTGGCTGTCAACTGTTCTCACCCCCCCTCGCTTTGCGCTGTGTCGGGGCTCTCCTGGAGCCGCCGAGAAATGACTACTCCCCCCCCTCCGCGCCCCAAAACAACAGAAAAAGCAACAACAACAACACAAACACCAACATGGTGGCGCAGACACGCTCTATTGAAGCAAAGGGATGATGATGGAGGGAGGCGACGCTGTGATGGCGGTAGTGGTGTGTGTGTGTGTAGGGATAACGCTTACCTCACGCTGCAAGCGCCTCTCCGAAGGTCAGAGTGCGCACCCAACGAGACACACGCCCACCTAAGCATGAGACTTCTCCCCCCCTCGGAGGAAGGAGGGATGTAGGTAGGTGCAACTTGTGGCCGTAGCCAGCGTGCGTGTGTGTCTGTGTGCAAGAGAAGAACACAAAGGCGATGCTGCACGCCTCGGTTGGAGTCTGCCCTACGGGAGGACGCCAGCCCATGAGAGCGTCACGTGCCAGGCAAGCGCAGGTCGTCCCCCCCCGACCGCACACCGGGACTCTTCACGTCTTTTTTCCACTTTGTTCTTCTCTCGTCTCCTTCTGCGCGCTTATGCGTGACTTTTTTTTCTCTGTTTTCGGAGTCCTTGGCTCGGCGTGTGTGGGGTTGGGCTGGGTTGGGTTTGCTTGGGGAGCCTGAGGTCTTTACCAAGACATACACACACACACACACCCATACACCCATACACCGATACACCCATACACATCCACACACAAACAGATGTTCCGGTGGACGGCGGGCACCAAAGCAAGGGCCGACCTCGCTTCGCGGCAGCACGGCTACGGGGCCAGCGGTGTACCGTCGCGACTCCTTCTCGCACGCCGTCCCCGACCACCTCCGGCGGCCGCCACAGCGACGACCCAACCCAGCACATCCACTGCTGTCGGTGCTGCGCAGGGCCACACCGAGGCTGTGGCAGCCGCTGTTGTCACGAATGCGTGCCCAGCCGCTTCCTCCGGAACCCCACAGAGCTGCAGGGCAGCAACAGGGCTGGAGCTGTCGGGAGGCACAGCCGTCCCTCTTGCGAGTACAACGGTGGCACCCGCCGCACCCAGCTTCACGACTGCTCCCGAGCCTGCTCCGAAGTTGTCGGAGCCGCGTACCAGCCCAGAAGAGAACATCGCCACCGCACCCTTCGCACCACAGGCACCGGAACGGCCCAGTATGCCCCCGGCTCCCTCCCCCACGCCATCACCGCCGTCGCCGTCCTCTTCACCACTGCCGACGCTACCACCTGGCGCTGTGCTGGGGAGAGATGACACAGCAGCCACGGAATCGACGGCAACAACCACGACCACGACCACGACCACCTCCGCGTCCGTCCTTTCAGGCCAGCTGCAAAGGCACTCGGGACAGCCGCGAATGGCATGGGTGCGTGATGATGGTCGTTGTGTGCGCCACGCCGCACCACTTGCGGCTTCGTCGCAGTCGTCCTCGACAGCGCAGGCGAAGCGGCTTGTGGAGGCGATGGAGGCCAGAGGTGCTGCACATCAGCGACAAGTCCGCAAGCACGCACGCCAGCACTCTGACACGACAACGCGTTCAAGCCGCGTGCGTGGCGATACAGGGGCCCGGAGCAGTGACGAGGGCGACGACGATGAGGGAGAGGCGGACACGTACGCCAAGATACGATGGCGTCACCAACAGCAACTGCTTGAGCACCGCGCACACACAGTGGCACAGTCTCGTAGAGGGCGGCGCGCATCCGCAGCAGCAGCGGTGTCATCGTCTATCACCTCCGCGGGTGTGCGTTACTCCCAGAGCGAGTCTACGCAAAAGGCTCGCCATCGACGGCGATACTCAACGGCAGGCCCGTCGGTGGACTGCGTCTCGGTGCAGCTGCCACTGCGCCACGCGCCGGAGCAGCCTGTCGACGCGACCACCGCCGCTTCTGCCGTTCCAGCGGTGTCTACGCGGCCCGTGTACGGCGACGTGTCTCACACATTACTCGTCGCCGAAGACGCCTGCCCGCATCTCCGCGAGCACCAGACAAGCGCAGCAGCGTCGCCGGCTCACTTTCTCACAGCGGAGGTGCCGCCGCTGCTCGACCCAGCGCAGATGGCAAGGGAAGTGGACACACAACGTGAGGAAGCGGGGACACACGGCTTCGAGCTGGGCGGTGTGGACCTGCAGCAGCCCATATGGGCGTTGCCCTGGCAGTACTGCGGTGACGGTGACGGGTGTGGTGACGTGGCGATCGGCGGTGCGGCGCTTCAGGGGTGCGCGCCTCCAGATCCCCTTTCCTCTGTCTTTGAGGACCGGCCCTTGGGCTGGCAAAGCTGGCAACTGGACGGTTCTCCCTGCACCTCGCAGACGCACACCGTGGCCACGCACGAGCCGGGCAGCCACCCAGCCTACACGGAGCCGTGGGCTTCTTCGGCGGCGGCGGCGTCCTACCAAGCTGGGATGCCCGATTGCTTGGCGCCCGGTGGCGCAGGGAGTCTCCATGCCGCGTGGACCCCTGCTGTGCCTGCGTCGAGCAACGGTCGTGACGTGGGTGGGCCGCTATGGCCAACAGATGGGTCCGTCGCGGCTGCTGACTTCGCCACGGCGTCGGGGCCTCCCCCTCCCCCTCCCCCTCTTCTTTTCTCGTCACCTTCGGCGTCTTGGCCGCCACCCGCCTCTCCGTACGCGGACATGAGTGCGCTACCCAATGTGTGGCGTGGAAGTGGAGATGTTCCCGACACCAGTTCTCCACCTGGCCTCGTCAGAGCGGTCATGAGTCACACCGATGACAACGCAGGACCGGGGTGGGGTGCGTGGCGTGCGAGTGCTAGCACGAAAGCGGGGTGGCAGCACGACGCCTCGTCACTGCCCCCGTGTGGCCCACAGTCCACAGCCGCTCCGGCACCCACCTCTTCGTGGATGCTGCCCGGTACTCGGGGAAGGGCAGCGGACGAGCACGATGGGCCAGGGTACGCCTTCGCAACGCAGGACGTCGCACCTCCACCTGGGGTGCCGTGGATGGCAGGAGGCGTGTACCTTGAGCCGCCCGCACCGACGACCTCCTCCCTGCTCGCCGTGCCGATGCCACAGCCCCTCTATCAGCTTCCCCCGCCAGACACCCGGTGGCTGCAGGACGCCTCGTGGGCCTTTCCTGCCAGTGCCGCGACCGCACCGGTGCCGAACAACGTCTGGCCCGTCAGCGGGGAACGCGCACCACGTCAGCGTCCACGACGGGGCTCCAGCGGGGTGCGTGCGCCACGGCCGCTGAACGGGACGACAGAGCGGTGCCGGCGCTTCTGGGAGCGGTGCCGGTACCCTGGCGGTTCCAAGCCGTAGTGCGCGTGTGCGTCAGATGGTGCCCTCCCCGTGCACGGCGTCGGGGCAACGCTGGGACGACTCTCCGCGCAGGGAAGACGAGCGAGCGCGTCGCTGCATCACCCTCCGCTTGTGCTTCCCCTTTCTTCCCCCCCCCCCCTTCGGTGCGGTACTGTGGCTGTCATCCGTGACGAGAAGAGCCTCCTGGGATAGCTCCGTGTGGTTTTGAAGGGCCGGTCCTGCCTCTGCCCTCTAATTGATCGACGTGACGGCACGGTGGCCAGGCCCCGCCTGTGCGCTCTCGTCGCTCTGTCTTTTTTCTTCACGTTTTTTTTTTCTGCTATGTGCTGCTCCACTGCAATAACCGTGATAACAGCCGTCCCTCCCTACAAGAAATCCCCCCCCCCCCTCCACACACACACACACACACACACACGTCATCCATGAGGCACCCAAACACGCAGCGCCCCTCGCATAAAGACGAGAAGGCGAAGATTGTTGAGGGCAGCGTTAACAGAGGAAGTCGACGTGTGTGTGTGATCGGATGCGTGGGCGTAGACCCCCCTCCCTACAGCCATCCTTGCCTGCCAGACAAAGGGTTCCGCCTGAGTCCCCCCCCGCCTTCCACCTTTCCCCCCATCATGTACTCCGTCCCTCTCTCACCTTCCACCTTCCACCCTGCCACCATTCCCCACTCCCACATCGTATACCACACACACACACACACATCCTGCCTCAGTGCTCGTCGTGGTTTTCCGTTGCCGGCGCCAATCGTTCTCAGCTGTCCTTCAGAACCCCTACAAAGACAAGCTGACGTTTGTGCATGTGTATGCGTATGCGTATCTGTGTGTGTGTCTGTGCTCTGTTGTGTCTCTCCGCTCTCCCGTTTCCTGACTCGGTGGTCGCCCCCCCCCTCCTCTCCCTCTCCCTCCCTCCCTCCCCCGGCAGGCCTTTTCCTTCGACGCGCTAGCTGCACGTCGGGCCTCCTTCGCCGATCCAGTCACAGACTTCGTGTCGCTCGTGCTTTTGTACTCCTTTTGTCGTTGTGTCCGCTCCTCCCCCCCCCCCCCCATCTATGTGACTCCTTCATAGTGCCCAAGACGTCCTTCCCTAAACTCCTGCCCCTCCCCCCTCCCCCCGCGCTACTCGCCCCTTCGACTTAACTACCTTCCATCGTGCTCGCTGCTTTCTTTGTTTGCCAGTGCAGATGTCTGTGTGTGTGTATGTGTGTGCGACCATCACCATCACAGCCCCCTCTCCCTCTCTCTCCCTGAACAACGCTCCCTTCTCTTCCGACCCCCCCCCCCGCTACGGCTCTGTAGGCGCTAAGGCCACTCCATAACACCGCTTCCAGTGAGTTCTCCTCGCCCTTCCGTTGTGACGTCTCTTGTCGGCACCACGGCTGTCCAAGACTGCCGCCTCGCTGCCTTCCTTGCCTCTACGTGCACCACCGCAATTCACACGCCTTGCGTCGCTTCTTCTTTTCTTCTTTTCTTCCTTTACTATACGTACGCGTTGCACTTTTGCTGAGTGCACGTCTGTCTGTGTGTGTGTCTGTGTGTGTGTGTACCTGTTTGTGTGTAGCTGTGTGTGTGTGTGTGTGTGTGTGTGTGTGTGTCTGTCTGTCTGTACGCTGTGTTCACGTCTTTGCGTTTGTACCTGTCCGTGTCCGTTTCTTCGCTTTTTCAGCTACACCATTGTAGAAGCTTCAGCGAGAGGAGCGCAGCTCTGCTACTGTGCGCGGCTGCATCGACTCCCTACGCGTGCCCTTTGCGTCCTTGCCTAGATCTTTTTCTCTCTATCTCTCTCTCCCACACCGTCTACAGTGTCGTGTGGGCTCTACGTGTGCGCGTGGTTGCGTCGGCGTGCCTGTGTGCGGATCCACTTCTTGTGACCCCCTTTTTTTCTCTCTAATTTCTCATTAAATATTTCCGTGCATGACGCCGTGCCGTGCTCTGCGACCACGCCGTCTTTGACCTTCTTCTTCTCCTTCTTCGCTTTGTAACGCTCCCTCTTTCGCTCCGTCGTGCGGTGGTGTTTTGTGGACGTCCTCGTGCCTCTGTCCGTTTATCGATTCTTGCTGACGCTCGTAGGTTCCGCTCCGTGTCCTTGTGTGGTTGTGTGCGCTTTTTTTTTTTTGCGTGCGTGTCTGCTGCGGCTCTCTATC
>CAWUFJ010000030.1:0-48246 GCA_963921375.1 Tiliacea citrago
GAATATAGAACTTCAAAAAATTGCATAACAAGTAAATTCATATATATACGAAATCCACCTTAGCTAGACAATAATTTTATCAAATCGTTATAACTTTGCATCCAGGTGACGCATTTTGAAGCTGTTTTCAGCCAAATCAATATTAAATAGGTTCCGTACAACTGTTTGACTAATAAAAATTGACAAAAACGCGAAAAAATATTTTCGTATATCGACTTAGCAATTTTTGTGAGATTTTTTGAAGGAATTTTCAAAAACTAATTTTATCTCAAAATTCTTATCCGAACCATCGTTAATAGTAGTTTCAATAGATACCTACCTGCCTTACCTGTATTCCGGTGCGCGCTCAGCCACCCCGAGTCCTGTTTGGTAGTGGTTATTCCAGGTTTTTTCATATTTTTCAGTCAAAAAACCAGTTTTTTGACCAAAACTCAAATTTTTGTATCGCATATAGTTTCAGTGATTTCATAGCTCGCTAGCCCGCGCGGAGACGCGTCTTTTGACACCTCGCACGTGCGTCTGGCGAATATAGAACTTCAAAAAATTGCATAACAAGTAAATTCATATATATACGAAATCCACCTTAGCTAGACAATAATTTTATCAAATCGTTATAACTTTGCATCCAGGTGACGCATTTTGAAGCTGTTTTCAGCCAAATCAATATTAAATAGGTTCCGTACAACTGTTTGACTAATAAAAATTGACAAAAACGCGAAAAAATATTTTCGTATATCGACTTAGCAATTTTTGTGAGATTTTTTGAAGGAATTTTCAAAAACTAATTTTATCTCAAAATTCTTATCCGAACCATCGTTAATAGTAGTTTCAATAGATACCTACCTGCCTTACCTGTATTCCGGTGCGCGCTCAGCCACCCCGAGTCCTGTTTGGTAGTGGTTATTCCAGGTTTTTTCATATTTTTCAGTCAAAAAACCAGTTTTTTGACCAAAACTCAAAATTTTTGTATCGCATATAGTTTCAGTGATTTCATAGCTCGCTAGCCCGCGCGGAGACGCGTCTTTTGACACCTCGCACGTGCGTCTGGCGAATATAGAACTTCAAAAAATTGCATAACAAGTAAATTCATATATATACGAAATCCACCTTAGCTAGACAATAATTTATCAAATCGTTATAACTTTGCATCCAGGTGACGCATTTTGAAGCTGTTTTCAGCCAAATCAATATTAAATAGGTTCCGTACAACTGTTTGACTAATAAAAATTGACAAAAACGCGAAAAAATATTTTCGTATATCGACTTAGCAATTTTTGTGAGATTTTTTGAAGGAATTTTCAAAAACTAATTTTATCTCAAAATTCTTATCCGAACCATCGTTAATAGTAGTTTCAATAGATACCTACCTGCCTTACCTGTATTCCGGTGCGCGCTCAGCCACCCCGAGTCCTGTTTGGTAGTGGTTATTCCAGGTTTTTTCATATTTTTCAGTCAAAAAACCAGTTTTTTGACCAAAACTCAAAATTTTTGTATCGCATATAGTTTCAGTGATTTCATAGCTCGCTAGCCCGCGCGGAGACGCGTCTTTTGACACCTCGCACGTGCGTCTGGCGAATATAGAACTTCAAAAAATTGCATAACAAGTAAATTCATATATATACGAAATCCACCTTAGCTAGACAATAATTTTATCAAATCGTTATAACTTTGCATCCAGGTGACGCATTTTGAAGCTGTTTTCAGCCAAATCAATATTAAATAGGTTCCGTACAACTGTTTGACTAATAAAAATTGACAAAAACGCGAAAAAATATTTTCGTATATCGACTTAGCAATTTTTGTGAGATTTTTTGAAGGAATTTTCAAAAACTAATTTTATCTCAAAATTCTTATCCGAACCATCGTTAATAGTAGTTTCAATAGATACCTACCTGCCTTACCTGTATTCCGGTGCGCGCTCAGCCACCCCGAGTCCTGTTTGGTAGTGGTTATTCCAGGTTTTTTCATATTTTTCAGTCAAAAAACCAGTTTTTTGACCAAAACTCAAAATTTTTGTATCGCATATAGTTTCAGTGATTTCATAGCTCGCTAGCCCGCGCGGAGACGCGTCTTTTGACACCTCGCACGTGCGTCTGGCGAATATAGAACTTCAAAAAATTGCATAACAAGTAAATTCATATATATACGAAATCCACCTTAGCTAGACAATAATTTTATCAAATCGTTATAACTTTGCATCCAGGTGACGCATTTTGAAGCTGTTTTCAGCCAAATCAATATTAAATAGGTTCCGTACAACTGTTTGACTAATAAAAATTGACAAAAACGCGAAAAAATATTTTCGTATATCGACTTAGCAATTTTTGTGAGATTTTTTGAAGGAATTTTCAAAAACTAATTTTATCTCAAAATTCTTATCCGAACCATCGTTAATAGTAGTTTCAATAGATACCTACCTGCCTTACCTGTATTCCGGTGCGCGCTCAGCCACCCCGAGTCCTGTTTGGTAGTGGTTATTCCAGGTTTTTTCATATTTTTCAGTCAAAAAAACCAGTTTTTTGACCAAAACTCAAAATTTTTGTATCGCATATAGTTTCAGTGATTTCATAGCTCGCTAGCCCGCGCGGAGACGCGTCTTTTGACACCTCGCACGTGCGTCTGGCGAATATAGAACTTCAAAAAATTGCATAACAAGTAAATTCATATATATACGAAATCCACCTTAGCTAGACAATAATTTTATCAAATCGTTATAACTTTGCATCCAGGTGACGCATTTTGAAGCTGTTTTCAGCCAAATCAATATTAAATAGGTTCCGTACAACTGTTTGACTAATAAAAATTGACAAAAACGCGAAAAAATATTTTCGTATATCGACTTAGCAATTTTTGTGAGATTTTTTGAAGGAATTTTCAAAAACTAATTTTATCTCAAAATTCTTATCCGAACCATCGTTAATAGTAGTTTCAATAGATACCTACCTGCCTTACCTGTATTCCGGTGCGCGCTCAGCCACCCCGAGTCCTGTTTGGTAGTGGTTATTCCAGGTTTTTTCATATTTTTCAGTCAAAAAACCAGTTTTTTGACCAAAACTCAAAATTTTTGTATCGCATATAGTTTCAGTGATTTCATAGCTCGCTAGCCCGCGCGGAGACGCGTCTTTTGACACCTCGCACGTGCGTCTGGCGAATATAGAACTTCAAAAAATTGCATAACAAGTAAATTCATATATATACGAAATCCACCTTAGCTAGACAATAATTTTATCAAATCGTTATAACTTTGCATCCAGGTGACGCATTTTGAAGCTGTTTTCAGCCAAATCAATATTAAATAGGTTCCGTACAACTGTTTGACTAATAAAAATTGACAAAAACGCGAAAAAATATTTTCGTATATCGACTTAGCAATTTTTGTGAGATTTTTTGAAGGAATTTTCAAAAACTAATTTTATCTCAAAATTCTTATCCGAACCATCGTTAATAGTAGTTTCAATAGATACCTACCTGCCTTACCTGTATTCCGGTGCGCGCTCAGCCACCCCGAGTCCTGTTTGGTAGTGGTTATTCCAGGTTTTTTCATATTTTTCAGTCAAAAAACCAGTTTTTTGACCAAAACTCAAAATTTTTGTATCGCATATAGTTTCAGTGATTTCATAGCTCGCTAGCCCGCGCGGAGACGCGTCTTTTGACACCTCGCACGTGCGTCTGGCGAATATAGAACTTCAAAAAATTGCATAACAAGTAAATTCATATATATACGAAATCCACCTTAGCTAGACAATAATTTTATCAAATCGTTATAACTTTGCATCCAGGTGACGCATTTTGAAGCTGTTTTCAGCCAAATCAATATTAAATAGGTTCCGTACAACTGTTTGACTAATAAAAATTGACAAAAACGCGAAAAAATATTTTCGTATATCGACTTAGCAATTTTTGTGAGATTTTTTGAAGGAATTTTCAAAAACTAATTTTATCTCAAAATTCTTATCCGAACCATCGTTAATAGTAGTTTCAATAGATACCTACCTGCCTTACCTGTATTCCGGTGCGCGCTCAGCCACCCCGAGTCCTGTTTGGTAGTGGTTATTCCAGGTTTTTTCATATTTTTCAGTCAAAAAACCAGTTTTTTGACCAAAACTCAAAATTTTTGTATCGCATATAGTTTCAGTGATTTCATAGCTCGCTAGCCCGCGCGGAGACGCGTCTTTTGACACCTCGCACGTGCGTCTGGCGAATATAGAACTTCAAAAAATTGCATAACAAGTAAATTCATATATATACGAAATCCACCTTAGCTAGACAATAATTTTATCAAATCGTTATAACTTTGCATCCAGGTGACGCATTTTGAAGCTGTTTTCAGCCAAATCAATATTAAATAGGTTCCGTACAACTGTTTGACTAATAAAAATTGACAAAAACGCGAAAAAATATTTTCGTATATCGACTTAGCAATTTTTGTGAGATTTTTTGAAGGAATTTTCAAAAACTAATTTTATCTCAAAATTCTTATCCGAACCATCGTTAATAGTAGTTTCAATAGATACCTACCTGCCTTACCTGTATTCCGGTGCGCGCTCAGCCACCCCGAGTCCTGTTTGGTAGTGGTTATTCCAGGTTTTTTCATATTTTTCAGTCAAAAAACCAGTTTTTTGACCAAAACTCAAAATTTTTGTATCGCATATAGTTTCAGTGATTTCATAGCTCGCTAGCCCGCGCGGAGACGCGTCTTTTGACACCTCGCACGTGCGTCTGGCGAATATAGAACTTCAAAAAATTGCATAACAAGTAAATTCATATATATACGAAATCCACCTTAGCTAGACAATAATTTTATCAAATCGTTATAACTTTGCATCCAGGTGACGCATTTTGAAGCTGTTTTCAGCCAAATCAATATTAAATAGGTTCCGTACAACTGTTTGACTAATAAAAATTGACAAAAACGCGAAAAAATATTTTCGTATATCGACTTAGCAATTTTTGTGAGATTTTTTGAAGGAATTTCAAAAACTAATTTTATCTCAAAATTCTTATCCGAACCATCGTTAATAGTAGTTTCAATAGATACCTACCTGCCTTACCTGTATTCCGGTGCGCGCTCAGCCACCCCGAGTCCTGTTTGGTAGTGGTTATTCCAGGTTTTTTCATATTTTTCAGTCAAAAAACCAGTTTTTTGACCAAAACTCAAAATTTTTGTATCGCATATAGTTTCAGTGATTTCATAGCTCGCTAGCCCGCGCGGAGACGCGTCTTTTGACACCTCGCACGTGCGTCTGGCGAATATAGAACTTCAAAAAATTGCATAACAAGTAAATTCATATATATACGAAATCCACCTTAGCTAGACAATAATTTTATCAAATCGTTATAACTTTGCATCCAGGTGACGCATTTTGAAGCTGTTTTCAGCCAAATCAATATTAAATAGGTTCCGTACAACTGTTTGACTAATAAAAATTGACAAAAACGCGAAAAAATATTTTCGTATATCGACTTAGCAATTTTTGTGAGATTTTTTGAAGGAATTTTCAAAAACTAATTTTATCTCAAAATTCTTATCCGAACCATCGTTAATAGTAGTTTCAATAGATACCTACCTGCCTTACCTGTATTCCGGTGCGCGCTCAGCCACCCCGAGTCCTGTTTGGTAGTGGTTATTCCAGGTTTTTTCATATTTTTCAGTCAAAAAACCAGTTTTTTGACCAAAACTCAAAATTTTTGTATCGCATATAGTTTCAGTGATTTCATAGCTCGCTAGCCCGCGCGGAGACGCGTCTTTTGACACCTCGCACGTGCGTCTGGCGAATATAGAACTTCAAAAAATTGCATAACAAGTAAATTCATATATATACGAAATCCACCTTAGCTAGACAATAATTTTATCAAATCGTTATAACTTTGCATCCAGGTGACGCATTTTGAAGCTGTTTTCAGCCAAATCAATATTAAATAGGTTCCGTACAACTGTTTGACTAATAAAAATTGACAAAAAACGCGAAAAAATATTTTCGTATATCGACTTAGCAATTTTTGTGAGATTTTTTGAAGGAATTTTCAAAAACTAATTTTATCTCAAAATTCTTATCCGAACCATCGTTAATAGTAGTTTCAATAGATACCTACCTGCCTTACCTGTATTCCGGTGCGCGCTCAGCCACCCCGAGTCCTGTTTGGTAGTGGTTATTCCAGGTTTTTTCATATTTTTCAGTCAAAAAACCAGTTTTTTGACCAAAACTCAAAATTTTTGTATCGCATATAGTTTCAGTGATTTCATAGCTCGCTAGCCCGCGCGGAGACGCGTCTTTTGACACCTCGCACGTGCGTCTGCGAATATAGAACTTCAAAAAATTGCATAACAAGTAAATTCATATATATACGAAATCCACCTTAGCTAGACAATAATTTTATCAAATCGTTATAACTTTGCATCCAGGTGACGCATTTTGAAGCTGTTTTCAGCCAAATCAATATTAAATAGGTTCCGTACAACTGTTTGACTAATAAAAATTGACAAAAACGCGAAAAAATATTTTCGTATATCGACTTAGCAATTTTTGTGAGATTTTTTGAAGGAATTTTCAAAAACTAATTTTATCTCAAAATTCTTATCCGAACCATCGTTAATAGTAGTTTCAATAGATACCTACCTGCCTTACCTGTATTCCGGTGCGCGCTCAGCCACCCCGAGTCCTGTTTGGTAGTGGTTATTCCAGGTTTTTTCATATTTTTCAGTCAAAAAACCAGTTTTTTGACCAAAACTCAAAATTTTTGTATCGCATATAGTTTCAGTGATTTCATAGCTCGCTAGCCCGCGCGGAGACGCGTCTTTTGACACCTCGCACGTGCGTCTGGCGAATATAGAACTTCAAAAAATTGCATAACAAGTAAATTCATATATATACGAAATCCACCTTAGCTAGACAATAATTTTATCAAATCGTTATAACTTTGCATCCAGGTGACGCATTTTGAAGCTGTTTTCAGCCAAATCAATATTAAATAGGTTCCGTACAACTGTTTGACTAATAAAAATTGACAAAAACGCGAAAAAATATTTCGTATATCGACTTAGCAATTTTTGTGAGATTTTTTGAAGGAATTTTCAAAAACTAATTTTATCTCAAAATTCTTATCCGAACCATCGTTAATAGTAGTTTCAATAGATACCTACCTGCCTTACCTGTATTCCGGTGCGCGCTCAGCCACCCCGAGTCCTGTTTGGTAGTGGTTATTCCAGGTTTTTTCATATTTTTCAGTCAAAAAACCAGTTTTTGACCAAAACTCAAAATTTTTGTATCGCATATAGTTTCAGTGATTTCATAGCTCGCTAGCCCGCGCGGAGACGCGTCTTTTGACACCTCGCACGTGCGTCTGGCGAATATAGAACTTCAAAAAATTGCATAACAAGTAAATTCATATATATACGAAATCCACCTTAGCTAGACAATAATTTTATCAAATCGTTATAACTTTGCATCCAGGTGACGCATTTTGAAGCTGTTTTCAGCCAAATCAATATTAAATAGGTTCCGTACAACTGTTTGACTAATAAAAATTGACAAAAACGCGAAAAAATATTTTCGTATATCGACTTAGCAATTTTTGTGAGATTTTTTGAAGGAATTTTCAAAAACTAATTTTATCTCAAAATTCTTATCCGAACCATCGTTAATAGTAGTTTCAATAGATACCTACCTGCCTTACCTGTATTCCGGTGCGCGCTCAGCCACCCCGAGTCCTGTTTGGTAGTGGTTATTCCAGGTTTTTTCATATTTTTCAGTCAAAAAACCAGTTTTTTGACCAAAACTCAAAATTTTTGTATCGCATATAGTTTCAGTGATTTCATAGCTCGCTAGCCCGCGCGGAGACGCGTCTTTTGACACCTCGCACGTGCGTCTGGCGAATATAGAACTTCAAAAATTGCATAACAAGTAAATTCATATATATACGAAATCCACCTTAGCTAGACAATAATTTTATCAAATCGTTATAACTTTGCATCCAGGTGACGCATTTTGAAGCTGTTTTCAGCCAAATCAATATTAAATAGGTTCCGTACAACTGTTTGACTAATAAAAATTGACAAAAACGCGAAAAAATATTTTCGTATATCGACTTAGCAATTTTTGTGAGATTTTTTGAAGGAATTTTCAAAAACTAATTTTATCTCAAAATTCTTATCCGAACCATCGTTAATAGTAGTTTCAATAGATACCTACCTGCCTTACCTGTATTCCGGTGCGCGCTCAGCCACCCCGAGTCCTGTTTGGTAGTGGTTATTCCAGGTTTTTTCATATTTTTCAGTCAAAAAACCAGTTTTTTGACCAAAACTCAAAATTTTTGTATCGCATATAGTTTCAGTGATTTCATAGCTCGCTAGCCCGCGCGGAGACGCGTCTTTTGACACCTCGCACGTGCGTCTGGCGAATATAGAACTTCAAAAAATTGCATAACAAGTAAATTCATATATATACGAAATCCACCTTAGCTAGACAATAATTTTATCAAATCGTTATAACTTTGCATCCAGGTGACGCATTTTGAAGCTGTTTTCAGCCAAATCAATATTAAATAGGTTCCGTACAACTGTTTGACTAATAAAAATTGACAAAAACGCGAAAAAATATTTTCGTATATCGACTTAGCAATTTTTGTGAGATTTTTTGAAGGAATTTTCAAAAACTAATTTTATCTCAAAATTCTTATCCGAACCATCGTTAATAGTAGTTTCAATAGATACCTACCTGCCTTACCTGTATTCCGGTGCGCGCTCAGCCACCCCGAGTCCTGTTTGGTAGTGGTTATTCCAGGTTTTTTCATATTTTTCAGTCAAAAAACCAGTTTTTTGACCAAAACTCAAAATTTTTGTATCGCATATAGTTTCAGTGATTTCATAGCTCGCTAGCCCGCGCGGAGACGCGTCTTTTGACACCTCGCACGTGCGTCTGGCGAATATAGAACTTCAAAAAATTGCATAACAAGTAAATTCATATATATACGAAATCCACCTTAGCTAGACAATAATTTTATCAAATCGTTATAACTTTGCATCCAGGTGACGCATTTTGAAGCTGTTTTCAGCCAAATCAATATTAAATAGGTTCCGTACAACTGTTTGACTAATAAAAATTGACAAAAACGCGAAAAAATATTTTCGTATATCGACTTAGCAATTTTTGTGAGATTTTTTGAAGGAATTTTCAAAAACTAATTTTATCTCAAAATTCTTATCCGAACCATCGTTAATAGTAGTTTCAATAGATACCTACCTGCCTTACCTGTATTCCGGTGCGCGCTCAGCCACCCCGAGTCCTGTTTGGTAGTGGTTATTCCAGGTTTTTTCATATTTTTCAGTCAAAAAACCAGTTTTTTGACCAAAACTCAAAATTTTTGTATCGCATATAGTTTCAGTGATTTCATAGCTCGCTAGCCCGCGCGGAGACGCGTCTTTTGACACCTCGCACGTGCGTCTGGCGAATATAGAACTTCAAAAAATTGCATAACAAGTAAATTCATATATATACGAAATCCACCTTAGCTAGACAATAATTTTATCAAATCGTTATAACTTTGCATCCAGGTGACGCATTTTGAAGCTGTTTTCAGCCAAATCAATATTAAATAGGTTCCGTACAACTGTTTGACTAATAAAAATTGACAAAAACGCGAAAAAATATTTTCGTATATCGACTTAGCAATTTTTGTGAGATTTTTTGAAGGAATTTTCAAAAACTAATTTTATCTCAAAATTCTTATCCGAACCATCGTTAATAGTAGTTTCAATAGATACCTACCTGCCTTACCTGTATTCCGGTGCGCGCTCAGCCACCCCGAGTCCTGTTTGGTAGTGGTTATTCCAGGTTTTTTCATATTTTTCAGTCAAAAAACCAGTTTTTGACCAAAACTCAAAATTTTTGTATCGCATATAGTTTCAGTGATTTCATAGCTCGCTAGCCCGCGCGGAGACGCGTCTTTTGACACCTCGCACGTGCGTCTGGCGAATATAGAACTTCAAAAAATTGCATAACAAGTAAATTCATATATATACGAAATCCACCTTAGCTAGACAATAATTTTATCAAATCGTTATAACTTTGCATCCAGGTGACGCATTTTGAAGCTGTTTTCAGCCAAATCAATATTAAATAGGTTCCGTACAACTGTTTGACTAATAAAAATTGACAAAAACGCGAAAAAATATTTTCGTATATCGACTTAGCAATTTTTGTGAGATTTTTTGAAGGAATTTTCAAAAACTAATTTTATCTCAAAATTCTTATCCGAACCATCGTTAATAGTAGTTTCAATAGATACCTACCTGCCTTACCTGTATTCCGGTGCGCGCTCAGCCACCCCGAGTCCTGTTTGGTAGTGGTTATTCCAGGTTTTTTCATATTTTTCAGTCAAAAAACCAGTTTTTTGACCAAAACTCAAAATTTTTGTATCGCATATAGTTTCAGTGATTTCATAGCTCGCTAGCCCGCGCGGAGACGCGTCTTTTGACACCTCGCACGTGCGTCTGGCGAATATAGAACTTCAAAAAATTGCATAACAAGTAAATTCATATATATACGAAATCCACCTTAGCTAGACAATAAGGAGCTCCGAGCGGACCGGAGCTCCGAGCGGACCTGGCCCAGCTTCGAGGAGCTGGACCACGGGAGGTGCCCCAGGGGGAGCGCAGCATGGGCAGGGCCTGCCCTTGCAGGCGGAGGACCGCGTTCTGACCCTGGTGCGACAGGAGCTGGCTGCACTCAGCAACCGGTTCTCCGTATTGGAGGGCATAGTACTGCGCCCACCGCTAGCGGCGAGCAGGCCGGCCACTTTTGCCGCCACCGTGGCTGCCTCGGCCACGCCCGCGGTTAAGCCTGCGGCTAAGCCTGTGGCTAAGCCTGCGGCCAACGCCGCGGCCAAACCCGCGCCTCCGGTGAAAGCGGTGCCGCTCAACCCCAAGAAGGGCGGGACGGCTGCGCAGATGGCTGCGCAGAAGGCGAGGGCCCCAGCCGTGGTGGCGGAACGGTCGCCTCTGCCCCCCCCGCCTCCTAATTCCTCTACGGCCAACGCCGAATGGCAGGTAGCCGGGGAGAGCAGGAAGGCGGGCAAGGCAGCAAGGGCGGCTAAAAACAAGGAAAGGCGGCAGCAACGCAAGAAGCGTGGCGTCGCGGCTAGGCTCCGCGCCCCGAAGTCCGCAGCTGTAGTGATTACGCTACAGCCGGAAGCGGCAAAGAAGGGCGTGTCGTACCGCGAAGTGCTAACGAAGGCGTGGAAGGCGGTCAACCTAGAGGAGATCGGCGTCACCGAGGGCCTCAGAATGAAAGTCACGGCGACTGGAGCCCGGATGCTCGAAATCCCCGGTACGGCAAGCGGCCCGACCGCTGACGCCCTGGCCGAGAGACTGAGGGCGTCCCTCAATGCGGAGGAGGTCCGAGTGTCCAGGCCCACAAAGTCCGCCGACATACGCATCCTGGGCCTGGACGACTGCGTGACGGCGGAGGACGTTGTGGCCGCCGTGGCTAAGACTGGGGGGTGCTCTGCCGAGCAGGTGAGGGCAGGCTCCATCCGCCCTGACACCACGGGCATGCAAGCCATAACGGTGAGCTGCCCCGTGTCGGTGGCGCAAAAGATAGCCGGGGAGGGCCGAAGACTCCGGGTGGGCTGGGTATCCGCGCAGGTGAAACTGCTGGAACCCAGACCCCTGAGGTGCTTCCGCTGCCGCGTGGGCCACCACGTGGGAGCACACTGCACCTCGGAGGTGGACCGTAGCGACAACTGCTTCCGCTGTGGTCAGCCCGGTCACAAAGCCGGTTCTTGTAATGCCACGCCGCACTGTTTTGCTTGTGCGGCGGCTGGCAAGCCGGCCGATCACCGGGCTGGGGGTAAGGCCTGCGCTCCCCCTCCCAAACCCAGGGGAAGGGGCAAGCCCTCCAACCCTGTCGTCACCGCGGCAGCCGCCGCCGTTGCCGCCTCTACTGCAGTCGTCGCCGCTAACACCGCGGCAGGGCCATCTCAAGGGGCCCGGGAGGAAGCTCGAATGGACTGCCAATAAATGGCCCCATTACGCCTCCTCCAGGCGAACATCAACCACTGCGCCGCCGCTCAGGATCTGTTGCTCCAGAGCATGGCGCAGTGGTCGATTAACATCGCCGTGGTCGCTGAGCCGTACTTTGTCCCGCCCAGGGATGACTGGGTGGAGGACCTGAGCGGCTCAGTGACCCTAATTTCGTCAGCCGCCGCCGGTACCCCGTCCCTCGAGGCCGTCAAGAGGGGACAGGGTTGCGTGGCAGCACGGTTCGGGGAGATTGTCGTGGTAGGAGTTTACTTCTCCCCGAACCGAACTCTCGCCGAGTTCCACAACTCCCTTGGGGAGCTGAGAGTCGTCGTCGTCGGGTACCATCCCCTCCCCGTGTTCGTCCTCGGGGACTTCAATGCCAAAAACGTGGCTTGGGGTTCCCGGTATACGGACACGAGGGGCAGGATGGTGGAGGACTGGGCCCTGGAGACTGGCCTGGTCGTCCTAAACCGGGGTTCTGTCCCCACGTGTGTGCGGATGCGGGGTGAATCAGTGGTGGACATCTCGTTCGCCAGCCCCGCTCTGTCGCCGCGTGTCATCGACTGGCACGTCATGGAGGGGGTGGAGACCTATTCCGATCACCGGTACATACGGTTTGACGTCTCCGCCCCGACCTTGAGCGCGCCGGTCCGACAGGCCCCGAGTGGTCCGCGGTGGGCGCTGAAGCAGCTGGACCGGGAGCTCCTCCTGGAAGCCTCGATCGTGCAGGCCTGGGTGTCATCATCGGACAGGCCTGCCAACATCAACGACGAGGCGGAGTGGTTCCGGGAGGCCATGTCCAAAATTTGTGACGTGGCAATGCCCCGGGTCCAGCCCGGACGTGCCCGGCGCCAGGTGTACTGGTGGTCGCGCGAGCTGACCGCGTTACGCGAGGCGTGTGTTGCTGCGCGGCGCCGGTATTCCAGGCACCGCAGGCTCCGTATCCGCCCTCCAGATACGGAAGCCATTCAGGCGGAGCTGTACGAGGGGTACAGAGAGGCTAAGAACGCCCTCCGAGCGGAGATCCAGCGGGCCAGAGGACTGGCCCGCGAGGAGTCGCTGGAGACTCTCAACGGAGACCCGTGGGGACGCCCCTACAAAGGGGTGCGGGATAAACTCCGCCCATGGGCTCCCCCACTGACGCAGAGTCTCCGGCCCCAGCTCGTGGAGGACGTGGTGAGCGCTCTGTTCCCTTCGCGAGGGGAACATACTCCCCCGCCCATGGCTCCGCCTCCTGCGGTGCCCGATGCGGACCACACCGCCAACGACGACGACGACGATTCTTCGGAGGTGACCGAGGTAGACCTGAGAGTGGCGGTACGTAGGCTGAATGCCAAGAATACCGCCCCAGGACCCGACGGCTTGCCTGGAAAAGCCTGGGTTCTGGCCTTGGAGGCTCTCGGGCCTCGACTAAGAGGGCTCCTAAGCGCATGCTTGGAGAGGGGCCAGTTCCCACTTCGTTGGAAGACGGGGAAACTGGTCCTCATTAAGAAGCCGGGGCGCCCAGCGGACTCTCCGTCCGCTTACCGGCCCATCGTGCTGCTCGACGAGGTGGGCAAGCTCTTTGAAAGAGTTATTGCAGACCGCCTTGTCGGGCGGCTGGTACGGGTGGGGCCGGATTTGGCGGAGAGCCAGTTTGGTTTCCGCAAGGGTCGCTCTACGGTGGACGCCATCATGCGCGTTCGAGCCCTCACGACGGGGGATGCTGTGGCCCGGGGTGGGGTCGTCTTGGCGGTGTCTCTTGACATCGCCAATGCCTTCAATACCCTGCCCTGGAGTTGCATCAGGGAGGCACTCCGATATCACCGGATGCCGACCTACCTCTGTCGAGTAGTCGAGGCATATCTGACGGACAGGGCCGTCATCTACCCCGGTCACCAAGGAGAGTGGAACCGGCGAGAGATGTCGTGCGGTGTCCCACAGGGATCGGTCCTGGGGCCGCATCTGTGGGACATCGGGTACGACTGGGTGCTGCGCGCCGACCTCCCTAGTGGCGTCAGCGTAGTCTGCTACGCTGACGACACGCTTGTCCTGGCACAAGGGAGTTCGCATCAGGCGGCGGCCGAACTGGCGGCACGTGGGGTTGCGACAATCGTCGATAGGATCCGGCAATTGGGACTCGAGGTGGCATTGCACAAGTCCGAGGCCATGTGTTTTTATGGTCCTCGGAACGCGCCACTGTCGGGTTCCCAGATAACGGCGGGAGGGGTTCACATCGGCGTCGAGTCGACGATGAAGTACCTGGGACTCGTCCTCGACAGCCGGTGGAACTTCGTCGAGCACTTCCGACGTTTGGCTCCCAGACTGGAGCGGGCCGGGGCTGCCTTGAAGCGGCTCCTGCCCAATCTGGGGGGTCCAAACGCCTCCTGCCGGAGGCTCTACGCGGGGATCGTGCGGTCCATGGCCCTTTACGGGGCACCGGTGTGGGCGCGTTCTCTGAGGCTGCGACCAGCGCAGCGGTTGAACGCGTCCCAAAGGGTCATGGCCATCAGGATGGTACGGGGTTACCGCACGGTCTCCCGTGAGGCGGCGAGCCTCCTTGCCGGACTGCCGCCATGGGATCTGGAGGCGAAAGTCCTCGCGCACATTTGGGTGTGGCGCGAAGAGGCGAAACTCCGGGGCATAACTCCGCTGCCGCAGGAAATCGCGGCACAGCGGACGGAGCTCCGGCGCGATCTCATGGCGACATGGAGAGTGCGATTGTCGCAACCCAGCGCTGGGCACGCCACAATTGTGGCGATAAGTCCCCTCTTTGAGGAGTGGCTAGAGAGGCGCCACGGCGTCCTCACCTTCCGCCTGACGCAGGTCCTCACCGGACATGGATGTTTCGGGAGGTTCCTGTTTAGGATTAAGCGGGAGGAAACGCCCGGGTGTCACCACTGTGTGGATCGCCCGGAGGACACGGTGGAGCATACGGTGGAGGTCTGCCCTGCTTGGGCGGAGCACCGCCGTGTCCTCACGGCAGCGATCGGCGGCGGCGATCTCTCGCGTCCGGCCCTGGTTCAGGCCATGGTTCGGAGCGAGAGTGCATGGGAGGCCGTCACCTCCTTCTGCGAAACAGTGATGCTTGCGAAGGAGGAGGCGGAACGCGTGAGGGTAAGGCAAAGTCAACGCCCTCGCGCCCTTAGTCGCCGCAGGAGACGCCCCGGGCGTCGGGAATCGCAGGCCGATTCCCGGCCACCGTAGGCGCGGGCTTGCGGACGGTAAGCGATGGGTAGCTCACCGTCCGATAAGGACCAAGCCCGGGTCGACGGCGCGTTGTGTTCCACGCGCGCCTCAAAGAGACGTCAGCACCAATTGACGGGGTCCGAAAGGGCCAATGCCTGCCAGGGTTACGAGCCTGTCCGAAAGGGATATCGTGGCCCTGGCACACAGGCATCTGAAGGAACACGGTGGGTTTTAGTCAGTAAAAGTCTGACACTCCCTCCCGCTCCACCCAGAGCGGGAGAAGTTATTTGATAATTTCCCACCCAAAAAAAAAAAAAAAAAAAAAGCTAGACAATAATTTTATCAAATCGTTATAACTTTGCATCCAGGTGACGCATTTTGAAGCTGTTTTCAGCCAAATCAATATTAAATAGGTTCCGTACAACTGTTTGACTAATAAAAATTGACAAAAACGCGAAAAAATATTTTCGTATATCGACTTAGCAATTTTTGTGAGATTTTTTGAAGGAATTTTCAAAAACTAATTTTATCTCAAAATTCTTATCCGAACCATCGTTAATAGTAGTTTCAATAGATACCTACCTGCCTTACCTGTATTCCGGTGCGCGCTCAGCCACCCCGAGTCCTGTTTGGTAGTGGTTATTCCAGGTTTTTTCATATTTTTCAGTCAAAAAACCAGTTTTTTGACCAAAACTCAAAATTTTTGTATCGCATATAGTTTCAGTGATTTCATAGCTCGCTAGCCCGCGCGGAGACGCGTCTTTTGACACCTCGCACGTGCGTCTGGCGAATATAGAACTTCAAAAAATTGCATAACAAGTAAATTCATATATATACGAAATCCACCTTAGCTAGACAATAATTTTATCAAATCGTTATAACTTTGCATCCAGGTGACGCATTTTGAAGCTGTTTTCAGCCAAATCAATATTAAATAGGTTCCGTACAACTGTTTGACTAATAAAAATTGACAAAAACGCGAAAAAATATTTTCGTATATCGACTTAGCAATTTTTGTGAGATTTTTTGAAGGAATTTTCAAAAACTAATTTTATCTCAAAATTCTTATCCGAACCATCGTTAATAGTAGTTTCAATAGATACCTACCTGCCTTACCTGTATTCCGGTGCGCGCTCAGCCACCCCGAGTCCTGTTTGGTAGTGGTTATTCCAGGTTTTTTCATATTTTTCAGTCAAAAAACCAGTTTTTTGACCAAAACTCAAAATTTTTGTATCGCATATAGTTTCAGTGATTTCATAGCTCGCTAGCCCGCGCGGAGACGCGTCTTTTGACACCTCGCACGTGCGTCTGGCGAATATAGAACTTCAAAAAATTGCATAACAAGTAAATTCATATATATACGAAATCCACCTTAGCTAGACAATAATTTTATCAAATCGTTATAACTTTGCATCCAGGTGACGCATTTTGAAGCTGTTTTCAGCCAAATCAATATTAAATAGGTTCCGTACAACTGTTTGACTAATAAAAATTGACAAAAACGCGAAAAAATATTTTCGTATATCGACTTAGCAATTTTTGTGAGATTTTTTGAAGGAATTTTCAAAAACTAATTTTATCTCAAAATTCTTATCCGAACCATCGTTAATAGTAGTTTCAATAGATACCTACCTGCCTTACCTGTATTCCGGTGCGCGCTCAGCCACCCCGAGTCCTGTTTGGTAGTGGTTATTCCAGGTTTTTTCATATTTTTCAGTCAAAAAACCAGTTTTTTGACCAAAACTCAAAATTTTTGTATCGCATATAGTTTCAGTGATTTCATAGCTCGCTAGCCCGCGCGGAGACGCGTCTTTTGACACCTCGCACGTGCGTCTGGCGAATATAGAACTTCAAAAAATTGCATAACAAGTAAATTCATATATATACGAAATCCACCTTAGCTAGACAATAATTTTATCAAATCGTTATAACTTTGCATCCAGGTGACGCATTTTGAAGCTGTTTTCAGCCAAATCAATATTAAATAGGTTCCGTACAACTGTTTGACTAATAAAAATTGACAAAAACGCGAAAAAATATTTTCGTATATCGACTTAGCAATTTTTGTGAGATTTTTTGAAGGAATTTTCAAAAACTAATTTTATCTCAAAATTCTTATCCGAACCATCGTTAATAGTAGTTTCAATAGATACCTACCTGCCTTACCTGTATTCCGGTGCGCGCTCAGCCACCCCGAGTCCTGTTTGGTAGTGGTTATTCCAGGTTTTTTCATATTTTTCAGTCAAAAAACCAGTTTTTTGACCAAAACTCAAAATTTTTGTATCGCATATAGTTTCAGTGATTTCATAGCTCGCTAGCCCGCGCGGAGACGCGTCTTTTGACACCTCGCACGTGCGTCTGGCGAATATAGAACTTCAAAAAATTGCATAACAAGTAAATTCATATATATACGAAATCCACCTTAGCTAGACAATAATTTTATCAAATCGTTATAACTTTGCATCCAGGTGACGCATTTTGAAGCTGTTTTCAGCCAAATCAATATTAAATAGGTTCCGTACAACTGTTTGACTAATAAAAATTGACAAAAACGCGAAAAAATATTTTCGTATATCGACTTAGCAATTTTTGTGAGATTTTTTGAAGGAATTTTCAAAAACTAATTTTATCTCAAAATTCTTATCCGAACCATCGTTAATAGTAGTTTCAATAGATACCTACCTGCCTTACCTGTATTCCGGTGCGCGCTCAGCCACCCCGAGTCCTGTTTGGTAGTGGTTATTCCAGGTTTTTTCATATTTTTCAGTCAAAAAACCAGTTTTTTGACCAAAACTCAAAATTTTTGTATCGCATATAGTTTCAGTGATTTCATAGCTCGCTAGCCCGCGCGGAGACGCGTCTTTTGACACCTCGCACGTGCGTCTGGCGAATATAGAACTTCAAAAAATTGCATAACAAGTAAATTCATATATATACGAAATCCACCTTAGCTAGACAATAATTTTATCAAATCGTTATAACTTTGCATCCAGGTGACGCATTTTGAAGCTGTTTTCAGCCAAATCAATATTAAATAGGTTCCGTACAACTGTTTGACTAATAAAAATTGACAAAAACGCGAAAAAATATTTTCGTATATCGACTTAGCAATTTTTGTGAGATTTTTTGAAGGAATTTTCAAAAACTAATTTTATCTCAAAATTCTTATCCGAACCATCGTTAATAGTAGTTTCAATAGATACCTACCTGCCTTACCTGTATTCCGGTGCGCGCTCAGCCACCCCGAGTCCTGTTTGGTAGTGGTTATTCCAGGTTTTTTCATATTTTTCAGTCAAAAAACCAGTTTTTTGACCAAAACTCAAAATTTTTGTATCGCATATAGTTTCAGTGATTTCATAGCTCGCTAGCCCGCGCGGAGACGCGTCTTTTGACACCTCGCACGTGCGTCTGGCGAATATAGAACTTCAAAAAATTGCATAACAAGTAAATTCATATATATACGAAATCCACCTTAGCTAGACAATAATTTTATCAAATCGTTATAACTTTGCATCCAGGTGACGCATTTTGAAGCTGTTTTCAGCCAAATCAATATTAAATAGGTTCCGTACAACTGTTTGACTAATAAAAATTGACAAAAACGCGAAAAAATATTTTCGTATATCGACTTAGCAATTTTTGTGAGATTTTTTGAAGGAATTTTCAAAAACTAATTTTATCTCAAAATTCTTATCCGAACCATCGTTAATAGTAGTTTCAATAGATACCTACCTGCCTTACCTGTATTCCGGTGCGCGCTCAGCCACCCCGAGTCCTGTTTGGTAGTGGTTATTCCAGGTTTTTTCATATTTTTCAGTCAAAAAACCAGTTTTTTGACCAAAACTCAAAATTTTTGTATCGCATATAGTTTCAGTGATTTCATAGCTCGCTAGCCCGCGCGGAGACGCGTCTTTTGACACCTCGCACGTGCGTCTGGCGAATATAGAACTTCAAAAAATTGCATAACAAGTAAATTCATATATATACGAAATCCACCTTAGCTAGACAATAATTTTATCAAATCGTTATAACTTTGCATCCAGGTGACGCATTTTGAAGCTGTTTTCAGCCAAATCAATATTAAATAGGTTCCGTACAACTGTTTGACTAATAAAAATTGACAAAAACGCGAAAAAATATTTTCGTATATCGACTTAGCAATTTTTGTGAGATTTTTTGAAGGAATTTTCAAAAACTAATTTTATCTCAAAATTCTTATCCGAACCATCGTTAATAGTAGTTTCAATAGATACCTACCTGCCTTACCTGTATTCCGGTGCGCGCTCAGCCACCCCGAGTCCTGTTTGGTAGTGGTTATTCCAGGTTTTTTCATATTTTTCAGTCAAAAAACCAGTTTTTTGACCAAAACTCAAAATTTTTGTATCGCATATAGTTTCAGTGATTTCATAGCTCGCTAGCCCGCGCGGAGACGCGTCTTTTGACACCTCGCACGTGCGTCTGGCGAATATAGAACTTCAAAAAATTGCATAACAAGTAAATTCATATATATACGAAATCCACCTTAGCTAGACAATAATTTTATCAAATCGTTATAACTTTGCATCCAGGTGACGCATTTTGAAGCTGTTTTCAGCCAAATCAATATTAAATAGGTTCCGTACAACTGTTTGACTAATAAAAATTGACAAAAACGCGAAAAAATATTTTCGTATATCGACTTAGCAATTTTTGTGAGATTTTTTGAAGGAATTTTCAAAAACTAATTTTATCTCAAAATTCTTATCCGAACCATCGTTAATAGTAGTTTCAATAGATACCTACCTGCCTTACCTGTATTCCGGTGCGCGCTCAGCCACCCCGAGTCCTGTTTGGTAGTGGTTATTCCAGGTTTTTTCATATTTTTCAGTCAAAAAACCAGTTTTTTGACCAAAACTCAAAATTTTTGTATCGCATATAGTTTCAGTGATTTCATAGCTCGCTAGCCCGCGCGGAGACGCGTCTTTTGACACCTCGCACGTGCGTCTGGCGAATATAGAACTTCAAAAAATTGCATAACAAGTAAATTCATATATATACGAAATCCACCTTAGCTAGACAATAATTTTATCAAATCGTTATAACTTTGCATCCAGGTGACGCATTTTGAAGCTGTTTTCAGCCAAATCAATATTAAATAGGTTCCGTACAACTGTTTGACTAATAAAAATTGACAAAAACGCGAAAAAATATTTTCGTATATCGACTTAGCAATTTTTGTGAGATTTTTTGAAGGAATTTTCAAAAACTAATTTTATCTCAAAATTCTTATCCGAACCATCGTTAATAGTAGTTTCAATAGATACCTACCTGCCTTACCTGTATTCCGGTGCGCGCTCAGCCACCCCGAGTCCTGTTTGGTAGTGGTTATTCCAGGTTTTTTCATATTTTTCAGTCAAAAAACCAGTTTTTTGACCAAAACTCAAAATTTTTGTATCGCATATAGTTTCAGTGATTTCATAGCTCGCTAGCCCGCGCGGAGACGCGTCTTTTGACACCTCGCACGTGCGTCTGGCGAATATAGAACTTCAAAAAATTGCATAACAAGTAAATTCATATATATACGAAATCCACCTTAGCTAGACAATAATTTTATCAAATCGTTATAACTTTGCATCCAGGTGACGCATTTTGAAGCTGTTTTCAGCCAAATCAATATTAAATAGGTTCCGTACAACTGTTTGACTAATAAAAATTGACAAAAACGCGAAAAAATATTTTCGTATATCGACTTAGCAATTTTTGTGAGATTTTTTGAAGGAATTTTCAAAAACTAATTTTATCTCAAAATTCTTATCCGAACCATCGTTAATAGTAGTTTCAATAGATACCTACCTGCCTTACCTGTATTCCGGTGCGCGCTCAGCCACCCCGAGTCCTGTTTGGTAGTGGTTATTCCAGGTTTTTTCATATTTTTCAGTCAAAAAACCAGTTTTTTGACCAAAACTCAAAATTTTTGTATCGCATATAGTTTCAGTGATTTCATAGCTCGCTAGCCCGCGCGGAGACGCGTCTTTTGACACCTCGCACGTGCGTCTGGCGAATATAGAACTTCAAAAAATTGCATAACAAGTAAATTCATATATATACGAAATCCACCTTAGCTAGACAATAATTTTATCAAATCGTTATAACTTTGCATCCAGGTGACGCATTTTGAAGCTGTTTTCAGCCAAATCAATATTAAATAGGTTCCGTACAACTGTTTGACTAATAAAAATTGACAAAAACGCGAAAAAATATTTTCGTATATCGACTTAGCAATTTTTGTGAGATTTTTTGAAGGAATTTTCAAAAACTAATTTTATCTCAAAATTCTTATCCGAACCATCGTTAATAGTAGTTTCAATAGATACCTACCTGCCTTACCTGTATTCCGGTGCGCGCTCAGCCACCCCGAGTCCTGTTTGGTAGTGGTTATTCCAGGTTTTTTCATATTTTTCAGTCAAAAAACCAGTTTTTTGACCAAAACTCAAAATTTTTGTATCGCATATAGTTTCAGTGATTTCATAGCTCGCTAGCCCGCGCGGAGACGCGTCTTTTGACACCTCGCACGTGCGTCTGGCGAATATAGAACTTCAAAAAATTGCATAACAAGTAAATTCATATATATACGAAATCCACCTTAGCTAGACAATAATTTTATCAAATCGTTATAACTTTGCATCCAGGTGACGCATTTTGAAGCTGTTTTCAGCCAAATCAATATTAAATAGGTTCCGTACAACTGTTTGACTAATAAAAATTGACAAAAACGCGAAAAAATATTTTCGTATATCGACTTAGCAATTTTTGTGAGATTTTTTGAAGGAATTTTCAAAAACTAATTTTATCTCAAAATTCTTATCCGAACCATCGTTAATAGTAGTTTCAATAGATACCTACCTGCCTTACCTGTATTCCGGTGCGCGCTCAGCCACCCCGAGTCCTGTTTGGTAGTGGTTATTCCAGGTTTTTTCATATTTTTCAGTCAAAAAACCAGTTTTTTGACCAAAACTCAAAATTTTTGTATCGCATATAGTTTCAGTGATTTCATAGCTCGCTAGCCCGCGCGGAGACGCGTCTTTTGACACCTCGCACGTGCGTCTGGCGAATATAGAACTTCAAAAAATTGCATAACAAGTAAATTCATATATATACGAAATCCACCTTAGCTAGACAATAATTTTATCAAATCGTTATAACTTTGCATCCAGGTGACGCATTTTGAAGCTGTTTTCAGCCAAATCAATATTAAATAGGTTCCGTACAACTGTTTGACTAATAAAAATTGACAAAAACGCGAAAAAATATTTTCGTATATCGACTTAGCAATTTTTGTGAGATTTTTTGAAGGAATTTTCAAAAACTAATTTTATCTCAAAATTCTTATCCGAACCATCGTTAATAGTAGTTTCAATAGATACCTACCTGCCTTACCTGTATTCCGGTGCGCGCTCAGCCACCCCGAGTCCTGTTTGGTAGTGGTTATTCCAGGTTTTTTCATATTTTTCAGTCAAAAAACCAGTTTTTTGACCAAAACTCAAAATTTTTGTATCGCATATAGTTTCAGTGATTTCATAGCTCGCTAGCCCGCGCGGAGACGCGTCTTTTGACACCTCGCACGTGCGTCTGGCGAATATAGAACTTCAAAAAATTGCATAACAAGTAAATTCATATATATACGAAATCCACCTTAGCTAGACAATAATTTTATCAAATCGTTATAACTTTGCATCCAGGTGACGCATTTTGAAGCTGTTTTCAGCCAAATCAATATTAAATAGGTTCCGTACAACTGTTTGACTAATAAAAATTGACAAAAACGCGAAAAAATATTTTCGTATATCGACTTAGCAATTTTTGTGAGATTTTTTGAAGGAATTTTCAAAAACTAATTTTATCTCAAAATTCTTATCCGAACCATCGTTAATAGTAGTTTCAATAGATACCTACCTGCCTTACCTGTATTCCGGTGCGCGCTCAGCCACCCCGAGTCCTGTTTGGTAGTGGTTATTCCAGGTTTTTTCATATTTTTCAGTCAAAAAACCAGTTTTTTGACCAAAACTCAAAATTTTTGTATCGCATATAGTTTCAGTGATTTCATAGCTCGCTAGCCCGCGCGGAGACGCGTCTTTTGACACCTCGCACGTGCGTCTGGCGAATATAGAACTTCAAAAAATTGCATAACAAGTAAATTCATATATATACGAAATCCACCTTAGCTAGACAATAATTTTATCAAATCGTTATAACTTTGCATCCAGGTGACGCATTTTGAAGCTGTTTTCAGCCAAATCAATATTAAATAGGTTCCGTACAACTGTTTGACTAATAAAAATTGACAAAAACGCGAAAAAATATTTTCGTATATCGACTTAGCAATTTTTGTGAGATTTTTTGAAGGAATTTTCAAAAACTAATTTTATCTCAAAATTCTTATCCGAACCATCGTTAATAGTAGTTTCAATAGATACCTACCTGCCTTACCTGTATTCCGGTGCGCGCTCAGCCACCCCGAGTCCTGTTTGGTAGTGGTTATTCCAGGTTTTTTCATATTTTTCAGTCAAAAAACCAGTTTTTTGACCAAAACTCAAAATTTTTGTATCGCATATAGTTTCAGTGATTTCATAGCTCGCTAGCCCGCGCGGAGACGCGTCTTTTGACACCTCGCACGTGCGTCTGGCGAATATAGAACTTCAAAAAATTGCATAACAAGTAAATTCATATATATACGAAATCCACCTTAGCTAGACAATAATTTTATCAAATCGTTATAACTTTGCATCCAGGTGACGCATTTTGAAGCTGTTTTCAGCCAAATCAATATTAAATAGGTTCCGTACAACTGTTTGACTAATAAAAATTGACAAAAACGCGAAAAAATATTTTCGTATATCGACTTAGCAATTTTTGTGAGATTTTTTGAAGGAATTTTCAAAAACTAATTTTATCTCAAAATTCTTATCCGAACCATCGTTAATAGTAGTTTCAATAGATACCTACCTGCCTTACCTGTATTCCGGTGCGCGCTCAGCCACCCCGAGTCCTGTTTGGTAGTGGTTATTCCAGGTTTTTTCATATTTTTCAGTCAAAAAACCAGTTTTTTGACCAAAACTCAAAATTTTTGTATCGCATATAGTTTCAGTGATTTCATAGCTCGCTAGCCCGCGCGGAGACGCGTCTTTTGACACCTCGCACGTGCGTCTGGCGAATATAGAACTTCAAAAAATTGCATAACAAGTAAATTCATATATATACGAAATCCACCTTAGCTAGACAATAATTTTATCAAATCGTTATAACTTTGCATCCAGGTGACGCATTTTGAAGCTGTTTTCAGCCAAATCAATATTAAATAGGTTCCGTACAACTGTTTGACTAATAAAAATTGACAAAAACGCGAAAAAATATTTTCGTATATCGACTTAGCAATTTTTGTGAGATTTTTTGAAGGAATTTTCAAAAACTAATTTTATCTCAAAATTCTTATCCGAACCATCGTTAATAGTAGTTTCAATAGATACCTACCTGCCTTACCTGTATTCCGGTGCGCGCTCAGCCACCCCGAGTCCTGTTTGGTAGTGGTTATTCCAGGTTTTTTCATATTTTTCAGTCAAAAAACCAGTTTTTTGACCAAAACTCAAAATTTTTGTATCGCATATAGTTTCAGTGATTTCATAGCTCGCTAGCCCGCGCGGAGACGCGTCTTTTGACACCTCGCACGTGCGTCTGGCGAATATAGAACTTCAAAAAATTGCATAACAAGTAAATTCATATATATACGAAATCCACCTTAGCTAGACAATAATTTTATCAAATCGTTATAACTTTGCATCCAGGTGACGCATTTTGAAGCTGTTTTCAGCCAAATCAATATTAAATAGGTTCCGTACAACTGTTTGACTAATAAAAATTGACAAAAACGCGAAAAAATATTTTCGTATATCGACTTAGCAATTTTTGTGAGATTTTTTGAAGGAATTTTCAAAAACTAATTTTATCTCAAAATTCTTATCCGAACCATCGTTAATAGTAGTTTCAATAGATACCTACCTGCCTTACCTGTATTCCGGTGCGCGCTCAGCCACCCCGAGTCCTGTTTGGTAGTGGTTATTCCAGGTTTTTTCATATTTTTCAGTCAAAAAACCAGTTTTTTGACCAAAACTCAAAATTTTTGTATCGCATATAGTTTCAGTGATTTCATAGCTCGCTAGCCCGCGCGGAGACGCGTCTTTTGACACCTCGCACGTGCGTCTGGCGAATATAGAACTTCAAAAAATTGCATAACAAGTAAATTCATATATATACGAAATCCACCTTAGCTAGACAATAATTTTATCAAATCGTTATAACTTTGCATCCAGGTGACGCATTTTGAAGCTGTTTTCAGCCAAATCAATATTAAATAGGTTCCGTACAACTGTTTGACTAATAAAAATTGACAAAAACGCGAAAAAATATTTTCGTATATCGACTTAGCAATTTTTGTGAGATTTTTTGAAGGAATTTTCAAAAACTAATTTTATCTCAAAATTCTTATCCGAACCATCGTTAATAGTAGTTTCAATAGATACCTACCTGCCTTACCTGTATTCCGGTGCGCGCTCAGCCACCCCGAGTCCTGTTTGGTAGTGGTTATTCCAGGTTTTTTCATATTTTTCAGTCAAAAAACCAGTTTTTTGACCAAAACTCAAAATTTTTGTATCGCATATAGTTTCAGTGATTTCATAGCTCGCTAGCCCGCGCGGAGACGCGTCTTTTGACACCTCGCACGTGCGTCTGGCGAATATAGAACTTCAAAAAATTGCATAACAAGTAAATTCATATATATACGAAATCCACCTTAGCTAGACAATAATTTTATCAAATCGTTATAACTTTGCATCCAGGTGACGCATTTTGAAGCTGTTTTCAGCCAAATCAATATTAAATAGGTTCCGTACAACTGTTTGACTAATAAAAATTGACAAAAACGCGAAAAAATATTTTCGTATATCGACTTAGCAATTTTTGTGAGATTTTTTGAAGGAATTTTCAAAAACTAATTTTATCTCAAAATTCTTATCCGAACCATCGTTAATAGTAGTTTCAATAGATACCTACCTGCCTTACCTGTATTCCGGTGCGCGCTCAGCCACCCCGAGTCCTGTTTGGTAGTGGTTATTCCAGGTTTTTTCATATTTTTCAGTCAAAAAACCAGTTTTTTGACCAAAACTCAAAATTTTTGTATCGCATATAGTTTCAGTGATTTCATAGCTCGCTAGCCCGCGCGGAGACGCGTCTTTTGACACCTCGCACGTGCGTCTGGCGAATATAGAACTTCAAAAAATTGCATAACAAGTAAATTCATATATATACGAAATCCACCTTAGCTAGACAATAATTTTGGGGTGCGTGCAGAAAACCTCCTCGTGTGCTTGACTGCTGCTCGTTCCTTGCGAATACGTTCGGGGGAAAGAGCAGTCGTTGGGCCGGTGCACCCTGGGCGCGGCCAATAGTCTCTCCATGTCGGAGAGGGTGTTGACTGCGGCGGATTTCTGCGTGGGGGGGAGAGCCTAAGGCTCTTAGGTCTGGTGAGGCCGATCGTCGGTCGTCCGCTCCCCCCCTCTGCTAACAGAGGGAGGTCGAGCGGACGCAGAGTGGGAAGGCGGACGATATAGTCCGCGGTGGACGACCCCAGTGGTTAGGTTAAGTTAGGATAGATAGTCAATTATATTGTATATACCATATTTTGTATATATAATTAAGATAGTTTTTAATAAAATGTACATATAATTAATATAGTTAGGTTAGGTTAAGTTAGGGTAAGGATAGTCCGTGGAGGACGGGCCCAAACAGGCCGAAATTGGTGGACGTTTCTCCATTTTGGAGAAGCAGGGGCGGCGCTCGTTGTGCACTCACCCTGCCAACGAGCTAGCAGCAGGAGTCTGCACCCGTCGAAATCGTAATCCGGAAAGAGATCACGGTCATGTTTTGTGACTCGGAACGGGACGAGGATCTTGGCTTAGTCGCCCGGATCGCGAGGATGTAAACCTCTATAAAAAATTCCTCTAATATCAAGTTTTGGTGCGCGGCGAGGGTATGAATGGCTGAGGAGTAGTGTCATCTGTAACTTTGTAGTTATAGGTGGCGCATCAGTCGTGAGCGCACCCCCAGCCAGGGACCAGTGGAATCTCTGGGTTGGGTTACAAATGTCACACTTACCTAGGCACAGGGGGTAACCCTAGGAAGGACTTTTTAGATCCCCCACACTCGTGGGAATAATAATGGAAAACCTATATAAAAACCAAAAACCAAAAGACGTAGAAGAGGAGTGGAGTGATGCGGAGTCGGAGTCCGACGCCGCATCTGGCGCGAAGGGCGCGAAGGGCTCTTTTAAGAGCCTGGCGCGCGTTGATGTGGGGGCTGCAGAGAAGAAGAACAGCAAGTTCTTCAAGCGCTCCAAACCAGGGGACGGCCAGGGGTCGTCCTCTGAAGATGGAATAAGCACGGCTCGCAAAAAGATCAGCAGCCGGGGTGGGGTTCGGAAACGGGGGGTGGGCAGAGGGCTCACCACCCCGGATCAAATGGAGGTAGAAGAAAAACTTGGAGAGACCAGCCGCAGGGCGGCCCTCTCTGAGTCCTCGGGCGGTGAGCCGGACGCCGCTGGCAGCTCCAAGGCGAAGGGAGCGGCCAGTAGTAGTTTCGAGGAGGTCGTGACTGCAGCGATCAGGGGGGTGGCCTTGAAGAGGATTCAGTCCTCAAAAGACAAGGTCGTCCCCGCTGCCATTGCCTCCATTTTGGCGGCAGCGAGAGCCCCCCAAGTCGGGCCCTCGTCGGACGAGGTCGGCCGATTGATAGCCGCCATGGAGCTTCTCCGAAAGGAGAATGAGGAGCTCCGAGCGGACCTGGCCCAGCTTCGAGGAGCTGGACCACGGGAGGTGCCCCAGGGGGGAGCGCAGCATGGGCAGGGCCTGCCCTTGCAGGCGGAGGACCGCGTTCTGACCCTGGTGCGACAGGAGCTGGCTGCACTCAGCAACCGGTTCTCCGTATTGGAGGGCATAGTACTGCGCCCACCGCTAGCGGCGAGCAGGCCGGCCACTTTTGCCGCCACCGTGGCTGCCTCGGCCACGCCCGCGGTTAAGCCTGCGGCTAAGCCTGTGGCTAAGCCTGCGGCCAACGCCGCGGCCAAACCCGCGCCTCCGGTGAAAGCGGTGCCGCTCAACCCCAAGAAGGGCGGGACGGCTGCGCAGATGGCTGCGCAGAAGGCGAGGGCCCCAGCCGTGGTGGCGGGACGGTCGCCTCTGCCCCCCCCGCCTCCTAATTCCTCTACGGCCAACGCCGAATGGCAGGTAGCCGGGGAGAGCAGGAAGGCGGGCAAGGCAGCAAGGGCGGCTAAAAATAAGGAAAGGCGGCAGCAACGCAAGAAGCGTGGCGTCGCGGCTAGGCTCCGCGCCCCGAAGTCCGCAGCTGTAGTGATTACGCTACAGCCGGAAGCGGCAAAGAAGGGCGTGTCGTACCGCGAAGTGCTAACGAAGGCGTGGAAGGCGGTCAACCTAGAGGAGATCGGCGTCACCGAGGGCCTCAGAATGAAAGTCACGGCGACTGGAGCCCGGATGCTCGAAATCCCCGGTACGGCAAGCGGCCCGACCGCTGACGCCCTGGCCGAGAGACTGAGGGCGTCACTCAATGCGGAGGAGGTCCGAGTGTCCAGGCCCACAAAGTCCGCCGACATACGCATCCTGGGCCTGGACGACTGCGTGACGGCGGAGGACGTTGTGGCCGCCGTGGCTAAAACTGGGGGGTGCTCTGCCGAGCAGGTGAGGGCAGGCTCCATCCGCCCTGACACCACGGGCATGCAAGCCATAACGGTGAGCTGCCCCGTGTCGGTGGCGCAAAAGATAGCCGGGGAGGGCCGAAGACTCCGGGTGGGCTGGGTATCCGCGCAGGTGAAACTGCTGGAACCCAGACCCCTGAGGTGCTTCCGCTGCCGCGTGGGCCACCACGTGGGAGCACACTGCACCTCGGAGGTGGACCGCAGCGACAACTGCTTCCGCTGTGGTCAGCCCGGTCACAAAGCCGGTTCTTGTAAAGCCACGCCGCACTGTTTTGCATGTGCGGCGGCTGGCAAGCCGGCCGATCACCGGGCTGGGGGTAAGGCCTGCGCTCCCCCTCCCAAACCCAGGGGAAGGGGCAAGCCCTCCAACCCTGTCGTCACCGCCGCAGCCGCCACCATTGCAGCCGCCGTTGCCGCCTCTACTGCAGTCGTCGCCGCTAACACCGCGGCAGGGCCATCTCAAGGGGCCCGGGAGGAAGCTCGAATGGACTGCCAATAAATGGCCCCATTACGCCTCCTCCAGGCGAACATCAACCACTGCGCCGCCGCTCAGGATCTGTTGCTCCAGAGCATGGCGCAGTGGTCGATTAACATCGCCGTGGTCGCTGAGCCGTACTTTGTCCCGCCCAGGGATGACTGGGTGGAGGACCTGAGCGGCTCAGTGACCCTAATTTCGTCAGCCGCCGCCGGTACCCCGTCCCTCGAGGCCGTCAAGAGGGGACAGGGTTGCGTGGCAGCACGGTTCGGGGAGATTGTCGTGGTAGGAGTTTACTTCTCCCCGAACCGAACTCTCGCCGAGTTCCACAACTCCCTTGGGGAGCTGAGAGTCGTCGTCGTCGGGTACCATCCCCTCCCCGTGTTCGTCCTCGGGGACTTCAATGCCAAAAACGTGGCTTGGGGTTCCCGGTATACGGACACGAGGGGCAGGATGGTGGAGGACTGGGCCCTGGAGACTGGCCTGGTCGTCCTAAACCGGGGTTCTGTCCCCACGTGTGTGCGGATGCGGGGTGAATCAGTGGTGGACATCTCGTTCGCCAGCCCCGCTCTGTCGCCGCGTGTCATCAACTGGCACGTCATGGAGGGGGTGGAGACCTATTCCGATCACCGGTACATCCGGTTTGACGTCTCCGCCCCGACCTTGAGCGCGCCGGTCCGACAGGCCCCGAGTGGTCCGCGGTGGGCGCTGAAGCAGCTGGACCGGGAGCTCCTCCTGGAAGCCTCGATCGTGCAGGCCTGGGTGTCATCATCGGACAGGCCTGCCAACATCAACGACGAGGCGGAGTGGTTCCGGGAGGCCATGTCCAAAATTTGTGACGTGGCAATGCCCCGGGTCCAGCCCGGACGTGCCCGGCGCCAGGTGTACTGGTGGTCGCGCGAGCTGACCGCGTTACGCGAGGCGTGCGTTGCTGCGCGGCGCCGGTATTCCAGGCACCGCAGGCTCCGTATCCGCCCTCCAGATACGGAAGCCATTCAGGCGGAGCTGTACGAGGGGTACAGAGAGGCTAAGAACGCCCTCCGAGCGGAGATCCAGCGGGCCAGAGGACTGGCCCGCGAGGAGTCGCTGGAGACTCTCAACGGAGACCCGTGGGGACGCCCCTACAAAGGGGTGCGGGATAAACTCCGCCCATGGGCTCCCCCACTGACGCAGAGTCTCCGGCCCCAGCTCGTGGAGGACGTGGTGAGCGCTCTGGTCCCTTCGCGAGGGGAACATACTCCCCCGCCCATGGCTCCGCCTCCTGCGGTGCCCGATGCGGACCACACCGCCAACGACGACGACGACGATTCTTCGGAGGTGACCGAGGTAGACCTGAGAGTGGCGGTACGTAGGCTGAATGCCAAGAATACCGCCCCAGGACCCGACGGCTTGCCTGGAAAAGCCTGGGTTCTGGCCTTGGAGGCTCTCGGGCCTCGACTAAGAGGGCTCCTAAGCGCATGCTTGGAGAGGGGCCAGTTCCCACTTCGTTGGAAGACGGGGAAACTGGTCCTCATTAAGAAGCCGGGGCGCCCAGCGGACTCTCCGTCCGCTTACCGGCCCATCGTGCTGCTCGATGAGGTGGGCAAGCTCTTTGAAAGAGTTATTGCAGACCGCCTTGTCGGGCGGCTGGTACGGGTGGGGCCGGATTTGGCGGAGAGCCAGTTTGGTTTCCGCAAGGGTCGCTCTACGGTGGACGCCATCATGCGCGTTCGAGCCCTCACGACGGGGGATGCTGTGGCCCGGGGTGGGGTCGTCTTGGCGGTGTCTCTTGACATCGCCAATGCCTTCAATACCCTGCCCTGGAGTTGCATCAGGGAGGCACTCCGATATCACCGGATGCCGACCTACCTCTGTCGCGTAGTCGAGGCATATCTGACGGACAGGGCCGTCATCTACCCCGGTCACCAAGGAGAGTGGAACCGGCGAGAGATGTCGTGCGGTGTCCCACAGGGATCGGTCCTGGGGCCGCATCTGTGGGACATCGGGTACGACTGGGTGCTGCGCGCCGACCTCCCTAGTGGCGTCAGCGTAGTCTGCTACGCTGACGACACGCTAGTCCTGGCACAAGGGAGTTCGCATCAGGCGGCGGCCGAACTGGCGGCACGTGGGGTTGCGACAATCGTCGATAGGATCCGGCAATTGGGACTCGAGGTGGCATTGCACAAGTCCGAGGCCATGTGCTTTTATGGTCCTCGGAACGCGCCACTGTCGGGTTCCCAGATAACGGCGGGAGGGGTTCACATCGGCGTCGAGTCGACGATGAAGTACCTGGGACTCGTCCTCGACAGCCGGTGGAACTTCGTCGAGCACTTCCGACGTTTGGCTCCCAGACTGGAGCGGGCCGGGGCTGCCTTGAAGCGGCTCCTGCCCAATCTGGGGGGTCCAAACGCCTCCTGCCGGAGGCTCTACGCGGGGATCGTGCGGTCCATGGCCCTTTACGGGGCACCGGTGTGGGCGCGTTCTCTGAGGCTGCGACCAGCGCAGCGGTTGAACGCGTCCCAAAGGGTCATGGCCATCAGGATGGTACGGGGTTACCGCACGGTCTCCCGTGAGGCGGCGAGCCTCCTTGCCGGACTGCCGCCATGGGATCTGGAGGCGAAAGTCCTCGCGCACATTTGGATGTGGCGCGAAGAGGCGAAACTCCGGGGCATAACTCCGCTGCCGCAGGAAATCGCGGCACAGCGGACGGAGCTCCGGCGCGATCTCATGGCGACATGGAGAGTGCGATTGTCGCAACCCAGCGCTGGGCACGCCACAATTGTGGCGATAAGTCCCCTCTTTGAGGAGTGGCTAGAGAGGCGCCACGGCGTCCTCACCTTCCGCCTGACGCAGGTCCTCACCGGACATGGATGTTTCGGGAGGTTCCTGTTTAGGATTAAGCGGGAGGAAACGCCCGGGTGTCACCACTGTGTGGATCGCCCGGAGGACACGGTGGAGCATACGGTGGAGGTCTGCCCTGCTTGGGCGGAGCACCGCCGTGTCCTCACGGCAGCGATCGGCGGCGGCGATCTCTCGCGTCCGGCCCTGGTTCAGGCCATGGTTCGGAGCGAGAGTGCATGGGAGGCCGTCACCTCCTTCTGCGAAACAGTGATGCTTGCGAAGGAGGAGGCGGAACGCGTGAGGGTAAGGCAAAGTCAACGCCCTCGCGCCCTTAGTCGCCGCAGGAGACGCCCCGGGCGTCGGGAATCGCAGGCCGATTCCCGGCCACCGTAGGCGCGGGCTTGCGGACGGTGAGCGATGGGTAGCTCACCGTCCGATAAGGACCAAGCCCGGGTCGACGGCGCGTTGTGTTCCACGCGCGCCTCAAAGAGACGTCAGCACCAATTGACGGGGTCCGAAAGGGCCAATGCCTGCCAGGGTTACGAGCCTGTCCGAAAGGGATATCGTGGCCCTGGCACACAGGCATCTGAAGGAACACGGTGGGTTTTAGTCAGTAAAAGTCTGACACTCCCTCTCGCTCCACCCAGAGCGGGAGAAGTTATTTGATAATTTCCCACCCAAAAAAAAAAAAAAAAAAAAAAAGCTAGACAATAATTTTATCAAATCGTTATAACTTTGCATCCAGGTGACGCATTTTGAAGCTGTTTTCAGCCAAATCAATATTAAATAGGTTCCGTACAACTGTTTGACTAATAAAAATTGACAAAAACGCGAAAAAATATTTTCGTATATCGACTTAGCAATTTTTGTGAGATTTTTTGAAGGAATTTTCAAAAACTAATTTTATCTCAAAATTCTTATCCGAACCATCGTTAATAGTAGTTTCAATAGATACCTACCTGCCTTACCTGTATTCCGGTGCGCGCTCAGCCACCCCGAGTCCTGTTTGGTAGTGGTTATTCCAGGTTTTTTCATATTTTTCAGTCAAAAAACCAGTTTTTTGACCAAAACTCAAAATTTTTGTATCGCATATAGTTTCAGTGATTTCATAGCTCGCTAGCCCGCGCGGAGACGCGTCTTTTGACACCTCGCACGTGCGTCTGGCGAATATAGAACTTCAAAAAATTGCATAACAAGTAAATTCATATATATACGAAATCCACCTTAGCTAGACAATAATTTTATCAAATCGTTATAACTTTGCATCCAGGTGACGCATTTTGAAGCTGTTTTCAGCCAAATCAATATTAAATAGGTTCCGTACAACTGTTTGACTAATAAAAATTGACAAAAACGCGAAAAAATATTTTCGTATATCGACTTAGCAATTTTTGTGAGATTTTTTGAAGGAATTTTCAAAAACTAATTTTATCTCAAAATTCTTATCCGAACCATCGTTAATAGTAGTTTCAATAGATACCTACCTGCCTTACCTGTATTCCGGTGCGCGCTCAGCCACCCCGAGTCCTGTTTGGTAGTGGTTATTCCAGGTTTTTTCATATTTTTCAGTCAAAAAACCAGTTTTTTGACCAAAACTCAAAATTTTTGTATCGCATATAGTTTCAGTGATTTCATAGCTCGCTAGCCCGCGCGGAGACGCGTCTTTTGACACCTCGCACGTGCGTCTGGCGAATATAGAACTTCAAAAAATTGCATAACAAGTAAATTCATATATATACGAAATCCACCTTAGCTAGACAATAATTTTATCAAATCGTTATAACTTTGCATCCAGGTGACGCATTTTGAAGCTGTTTTCAGCCAAATCAATATTAAATAGGTTCCGTACAACTGTTTGACTAATAAAAATTGACAAAAACGCGAAAAAATATTTTCGTATATCGACTTAGCAATTTTTGTGAGATTTTTTGAAGGAATTTTCAAAAACTAATTTTATCTCAAAATTCTTATCCGAACCATCGTTAATAGTAGTTTCAATAGATACCTACCTGCCTTACCTGTATTCCGGTGCGCGCTCAGCCACCCCGAGTCCTGTTTGGTAGTGGTTATTCCAGGTTTTTTCATATTTTTCAGTCAAAAAACCAGTTTTTTGACCAAAACTCAAAATTTTTGTATCGCATATAGTTTCAGTGATTTCATAGCTCGCTAGCCCGCGCGGAGACGCGTCTTTTGACACCTCGCACGTGCGTCTGGCGAATATAGAACTTCAAAAAATTCCATAACTAGTAAATTCATATATATACGAAATCCACCTTAGCTAGACAATAATTACATCAAATCGTTGTAACTTTGCATCCAGGTGACGCATTTTGAAGCTGTTTTCAGCCAAATCAATCTTAAATAGGTTCCATACAACGGTTTGACTAATAAAAATTGACAATAACGCGAAAAAATATTTTCGTATATCGACTTAGCAATTTTTGTGAGATTTTTTGAAGGAATTTTCAAAAACTAATTTTATCTCAAAATTCTTATCCGAACCATCGTTAATAGTAGTTTCAATAGATACTTACCTGCCTTACCTGTATTCCGGTGCGCGCTCAGCCACCCCGAGTCCTGTTTGGTAGTGTTTATTCCAGGTTTTTTCACATTTTTCAGTCAAAAAACCAGTTTTTTGACCAAAACTCAAATTTTTTGTATCGCATATATTTCTAGTAACTACATAGCTCGCTAGCCCGCGCGGAGACGCGTCTTTTGACACCTCGCACGTGCGTCTGGCGAATATAGAACTTCAAAAAATTCCATAACTAGTAAATTCATATATATACGAAATCCACCTTAGCTAGACAATAATTACATCAAATCGTTGTAACTTTGCATCCAGGTGACGCATTTTGAAGCTGTTTTCAGCCAAATCAATCTTAAATAGGTTCCATACAACGGTTTGACTAATAAAAATTGACAATAACGCGAAAAAATATTTTCGTATATCGACTTAGCAATTTTTGTGAGATTTTTTGAAGGAATTTTCAAAAACTAATTTTATCTCAAAATTCTTATCCGAACCATCGTTAATAGTAGTTTCAATAGATACTTACCTGCCTTACCTGTATTCCGGTGCGCGCTCAGCCACCCCGAGTCCTGTTTGGTAGTGTTTATTCCAGGTTTTTTCACATTTTTCAGTCAAAAAACCAGTTTTTTGACCAAAACTCAAATTTTTTGTATCGCATATATTTCTAGTAACTACATAGCTCGCTAGCCCGCGCGGAGACGCGTCTTTTGACACCTCGCACGTGCGTCTGGCGAATATAGAACTTCAAAAAATTCCATAACTAGTAAATTCATATATATACGAAATCCACCTTAGCTAGACAATAATTACATCAAATCGTTGTAACTTTGCATCCAGGTGACGCATTTTGAAGCTGTTTTCAGCCAAATCAATCTTAAATAGGTTCCATACAACGGTTTGACTAATAAAAATTGACAATAACGCGAAAAAATATTTTCGTATATCGACTTAGCAATTTTTGTGAGATTTTTTGAAGGAATTTTCAAAAACTAATTTTATCTCAAAATTCTTATCCGAACCATCGTTAATAGTAGTTTCAATAGATACTTACCTGCCTTACCTGTATTCCGGTGCGCGCTCAGCCACCCCGAGTCCTGTTTGGTAGTGTTTATTCCAGGTTTTTTCACATTTTTCAGTCAAAAAACCAGTTTTTTGACCAAAACTCAAATTTTTTGTATCGCATATATTTCTAGTAATTACATAGCTCGCTAGCCCGCGCGGAGACGCGTCTTTTGACACCTCGCACGTGCGTCTGGCGAATATAGAACTTCAAAAAATTCCATAACTAGTAAATTCATATATATACGAAATCCACCTTAGCTAGACAATAATTACATCAAATCGTTGTAACTTTGCATCCAGGTGACGCATTTTGAAGCTGTTTTCAGCCAAATCAATCTTAAATAGGTTCCATACAACGGTTTGACTAATAAAAATTGACAATAACGCGAAAAAATATTTTCGTATATCGACTTAGCAATTTTTGTGAGATTTTTTGAAGGAATTTTCAAAAACTAATTTTATCTCAAAATTCTTATCCGAACCATCGTTAATAGTAGTTTCAATAGATACTTACCTGCCTTACCTGTATTCCGGTGCGCGCTCAGCCACCCCGAGTCCTGTTTGGTAGTGTTTATTCCAGGTTTTTTCACATTTTTCAGTCAAAAAACCAGTTTTTTGACCAAAACTCAAATTTTTTGTATCGCATATATTTCTAGTAACTACATAGCTCGCTAGCCCGCGCGGAGACGCGTCTTTTGACACCTCGCACGTGCGTCTGGCGAATATAGAACTTCAAAAAATTCCATAACTAGTAAATTCATATATATACGAAATCCACCTTAGCTAGACAATAATTACATCAAATCGTTGTAACTTTGCATCCAGGTGACGCATTTTGAAGCTGTTTTCAGCCAAATCAATCTTAAATAGGTTCCATACAACGGTTTGACTAATAAAAATTGACAATAACGCGAAAAAATATTTTCGTATATCGACTTAGCAATTTTTGTGAGATTTTTTGAAGGAATTTTCAAAAACTAATTTTATCTCAAAATTCTTATCCGAACCATCGTTAATAGTAGTTTCAATAGATACTTACCTGCCTTACCTGTATTCCGGTGCGCGCTCAGCCACCCCGAGTCCTGTTTGGTAGTGTTTATTCCAGGTTTTTTCACATTTTTCAGTCAAAAAACCAGTTTTTTGACCAAAACTCAAATTTTTTGTATCGCATATATTTCTAGTAACTACATAGCTCGCTAGCCCGCGCGGAGACGCGTCTTTTGACACCTCGCACGTGCGTCTGGCGAATATAGAACTTCAAAAAATTCCATAACTAGTAAATTCATATATATACGAAATCCACCTTAGCTAGACAATAATTACATCAAATCGTTGTAACTTTGCATCCAGGTGACGCATTTTGAAGCTGTTTTCAGCCAAATCAATCTTAAATAGGTTCCATACAACGGTTTGACTAATAAAAATTGACAATAACGCGAAAAAATATTTTCGTATATCGACTTAGCAATTTTTGTGAGATTTTTTGAAGGAATTTTCAAAAACTAATTTTATCTCAAAATTCTTATCCGAACCATCGTTAATAGTAGTTTCAATAGATACTTACCTGCCTTACCTGTATTCCGGTGCGCGCTCAGCCACCCCGAGTCCTGTTTGGTAGTGTTTATTCCAGGTTTTTTCACATTTTTCAGTCAAAAAACCAGTTTTTTGACCAAAACTCAAATTTTTTGTATCGCATATATTTCTAGTAACTACATAGCTCGCTAGCCCGCGCGGAGACGCGTCTTTTGACACCTCGCACGTGCGTCTGGCGAATATAGAACTTCAAAAAATTCCATAACTAGTAAATTCATATATATACGAAATCCACCTTAGCTAGACAATAATTACATCAAATCGTTGTAACTTTGCATCCAGGTGACGCATTTTGAAGCTGTTTTCAGCCAAATCAATCTTAAATAGGTTCCATACAACGGTTTGACTAATAAAAATTGACAATAACGCGAAAAAATATTTTCGTATATCGACTTAGCAATTTTTGTGAGATTTTTTGAAGGAATTTTCAAAAACTAATTTTATCTCAAAATTCTTATCCGAACCATCGTTAATAGTAGTTTCAATAGATACTTACCTGCCTTACCTGTATTCCGGTGCGCGCTCAGCCACCCCGAGTCCTGTTTGGTAGTGTTTATTCCAGGTTTTTTCACATTTTTCAGTCAAAAAACCAGTTTTTTGACCAAAACTCAAATTTTTTGTATCGCATATATTTCTAGTAACTACATAGCTCGCTAGCCCGCGCGGAGACGCGTCTTTTGACACCTCGCACGTGCGTCTGGCGAATATAGAACTTCAAAAAATTCCATAACTAGTAAATTCATATATATACGAAATCCACCTTAGCTAGACAATAATTACATCAAATCGTTGTAACTTTGCATCCAGGTGACGCATTTTGAAGCTGTTTTCAGCCAAATCAATCTTAAATAGGTTCCATACAACGGTTTGACTAATAAAAATTGACAATAACGCGAAAAAATATTTTCGTATATCGACTTAGCAATTTTTGTGAGATTTTTTGAAGGAATTTTCAAAAACTAATTTTATCTCAAAATTCTTATCCGAACCATCGTTAATAGTAGTTTCAATAGATACTTACCTGCCTTACCTGTATTCCGGTGCGCGCTCAGCCACCCCGAGTCCTGTTTGGTAGTGTTTATTCCAGGTTTTTTCACATTTTTCAGTCAAAAAACCAGTTTTTTGACCAAAACTCAAATTTTTTGTATCGCATATATTTCTAGTAACTACATAGCTCGCTAGCCCGCGCGGAGACGCGTCTTTTGACACCTCGCACGTGCGTCTGGCGAATATAGAACTTCAAAAAATTCCATAACTAGTAAATTCATATATATACGAAATCCACCTTAGCTAGACAATAATTACATCAAATCGTTGTAACTTTGCATCCAGGTGACGCATTTTGAAGCTGTTTTCAGCCAAATCAATCTTAAATAGGTTCCATACAACGGTTTGACTAATAAAAATTGACAATAACGCGAAAAAATATTTTCGTATATCGACTTAGCAATTTTTGTGAGATTTTTTGAAGGAATTTTCAAAAACTAATTTTATCTCAAAATTCTTATCCGAACCATCGTTAATAGTAGTTTCAATAGATACTTACCTGCCTTACCTGTATTCCGGTGCGCGCTCAGCCACCCCGAGTCCTGTTTGGTAGTGTTTATTCCAGGTTTTTTCACATTTTTCAGTCAAAAAACCAGTTTTTTGACCAAAACTCAAATTTTTTGTATCGCATATATTTCTAGTAACTACATAGCTCGCTAGCCCGCGCGGAGACGCGTCTTTTGACACCTCGCACGTGCGTCTGGCGAATATAGAACTTCAAAAAATTCCATAACTAGTAAATTCATATATATACGAAATCCACCTTAGCTAGACAATAATTACATCAAATCGTTGTAACTTTGCATCCAGGTGACGCATTTTGAAGCTGTTTTCAGCCAAATCAATCTTAAATAGGTTCCATACAACGGTTTGACTAATAAAAATTGACAATAACGCGAAAAAATATTTTCGTATATCGACTTAGCAATTTTTGTGAGATTTTTTGAAGGAATTTTCAAAAACTAATTTTATCTCAAAATTCTTATCCGAACCATCGTTAATAGTAGTTTCAATAGATACTTACCTGCCTTACCTGTATTCCGGTGCGCGCTCAGCCACCCCGAGTCCTGTTTGGTAGTGTTTATTCCAGGTTTTTTCACATTTTTCAGTCAAAAAACCAGTTTTTTGACCAAAACTCAAATTTTTTGTATCGCATATATTTCTAGTAACTACATAGCTCGCTAGCCCGCGCGGAGACGCGTCTTTTGACACCTCGCACGTGCGTCTGGCGAATATAGAACTTCAAAAAATTCCATAACTAGTAAATTCATATATATACGAAATCCACCTTAGCTAGACAATAATTACATCAAATCGTTGTAACTTTGCATCCAGGTGACGCATTTTGAAGCTGTTTTCAGCCAAATCAATCTTAAATAGGTTCCATACAACGGTTTGACTAATAAAAATTGACAATAACGCGAAAAAATATTTTCGTATATCGACTTAGCAATTTTTGTGAGATTTTTTGAAGGAATTTTCAAAAACTAATTTTATCTCAAAATTCTTATCCGAACCATCGTTAATAGTAGTTTCAATAGATACTTACCTGCCTTACCTGTATTCCGGTGCGCGCTCAGCCACCCCGAGTCCTGTTTGGTAGTGTTTATTCCAGGTTTTTTCACATTTTTCAGTCAAAAAACCAGTTTTTTGACCAAAACTCAAATTTTTTGTATCGCATATATTTCTAGTAACTACATAGCTCGCTAGCCCGCGCGGAGACGCGTCTTTTGACACCTCGCACGTGCGTCTGGCGAATATAGAACTTCAAAAAATTCCATAACTAGTAAATTCATATATATACGAAATCCACCTTAGCTAGACAATAATTACATCAAATCGTTGTAACTTTGCATCCAGGTGACGCATTTTGAAGCTGTTTTCAGCCAAATCAATCTTAAATAGGTTCCATACAACGGTTTGACTAATAAAAATTGACAATAACGCGAAAAAATATTTTCGTATATCGACTTAGCAATTTTTGTGAGATTTTTTGAAGGAATTTTCAAAAACTAATTTTATCTCAAAATTCTTATCCGAACCATCGTTAATAGTAGTTTCAATAGATACTTACCTGCCTTACCTGTATTCCGGTGCGCGCTCAGCCACCCCGAGTCCTGTTTGGTAGTGTTTATTCCAGGTTTTTTCACATTTTTCAGTCAAAAAACCAGTTTTTTGACCAAAACTCAAATTTTTTGTATCGCATATATTTCTAGTAACTACATAGCTCGCTAGCCCGCGCGGAGACGCGTCTTTTGACACCTCGCACGTGCGTCTGGCGAATATAGAACTTCAAAAAATTCCATAACTAGTAAATTCATATATATACGAAATCCACCTTAGCTAGACAATAATTACATCAAATCGTTGTAACTTTGCATCCAGGTGACGCATTTTGAAGCTGTTTTCAGCCAAATCAATCTTAAATAGGTTCCATACAACGGTTTGACTAATAAAAATTGACAATAACGCGAAAAAATATTTTCGTATATCGACTTAGCAATTTTTGTGAGATTTTTTGAAGGAATTTTCAAAAACTAATTTTATCTCAAAATTCTTATCCGAACCATCGTTAATAGTAGTTTCAATAGATACTTACCTGCCTTACCTGTATTCCGGTGCGCGCTCAGCCACCCCGAGTCCTGTTTGGTAGTGTTTATTCCAGGTTTTTTCACATTTTTCAGTCAAAAAACCAGTTTTTTGACCAAAACTCAAATTTTTTGTATCGCATATATTTCTAGTAACTACATAGCTCGCTAGCCCGCGCGGAGACGCGTCTTTTGACACCTCGCACGTGCGTCTGGCGAATATAGAACTTCAAAAAATTCCATAACTAGTAAATTCATATATATACGAAATCCACCTTAGCTAGACAATAATTACATCAAATCGTTGTAACTTTGCATCCAGGTGACGCATTTTGAAGCTGTTTTCAGCCAAATCAATCTTAAATAGGTTCCATACAACGGTTTGACTAATAAAAATTGACAATAACGCGAAAAAATATTTTCGTATATCGACTTAGCAATTTTTGTGAGATTTTTTGAAGGAATTTTCAAAAACTAATTTTATCTCAAAATTCTTATCCGAACCATCGTTAATAGTAGTTTCAATAGATACTTACCTGCCTTACCTGTATTCCGGTGCGCGCTCAGCCACCCCGAGTCCTGTTTGGTAGTGTTTATTCCAGGTTTTTTCACATTTTTCAGTCAAAAAACCAGTTTTTTGACCAAAACTCAAATTTTTTGTATCGCATATATTTCTAGTAATTACATAGCTCGCTAGCCCGCGCGGAGACGCGTCTTTTGACACCTCGCACGTGCGTCTGGCGAATATAGAACTTCAAAAAATTCCATAACTAGTAAATTCATATATATACGAAATCCACCTTAGCTAGACAATAATTACATCAAATCGTTGTAACTTTGCATCCAGGTGACGCATTTTGAAGCTGTTTTCAGCCAAATCAATCTTAAATAGGTTCCATACAACGGTTTGACTAATAAAAATTGACAATAACGCGAAAAAATATTTTCGTATATCGACTTAGCAATTTTTGTGAGATTTTTTGAAGGAATTTTCAAAAACTAATTTTATCTCAAAATTCTTATCCGAACCATCGTTAATAGTAGTTTCAATAGATACTTACCTGCCTTACCTGTATTCCGGTGCGCGCTCAGCCACCCCGAGTCCTGTTTGGTAGTGTTTATTCCAGGTTTTTTCACATTTTTCAGTCAAAAAACCAGTTTTTTGACCAAAACTCAAATTTTTTGTATCGCATATATTTCTAGTAACTACATAGCTCGCTAGCCCGCGCGGAGACGCGTCTTTTGACACCTCGCACGTGCGTCTGGCGAATATAGAACTTCAAAAAATTCCATAACTAGTAAATTCATATATATACGAAATCCACCTTAGCTAGACAATAATTACATCAAATCGTTGTAACTTTGCATCCAGGTGACGCATTTTGAAGCTGTTTTCAGCCAAATCAATCTTAAATAGGTTCCATACAACGGTTTGACTAATAAAAATTGACAATAACGCGAAAAAATATTTTCGTATATCGACTTAGCAATTTTTGTGAGATTTTTTGAAGGAATTTTCAAAAACTAATTTTATCTCAAAATTCTTATCCGAACCATCGTTAATAGTAGTTTCAATAGATACTTACCTGCCTTACCTGTATTCCGGTGCGCGCTCAGCCACCCCGAGTCCTGTTTGGTAGTGTTTATTCCAGGTTTTTTCACATTTTTCAGTCAAAAAACCAGTTTTTTGACCAAAACTCAAATTTTTTGTATCGCATATATTTCTAGTAACTACATAGCTCGCTAGCCCGCGCGGAGACGCGTCTTTTGACACCTCGCACGTGCGTCTGGCGAATATAGAACTTCAAAAAATTCCATAACTAGTAAATTCATATATATACGAAATCCACCTTAGCTAGACAATAATTACATCAAATCGTTGTAACTTTGCATCCAGGTGACGCATTTTGAAGCTGTTTTCAGCCAAATCAATCTTAAATAGGTTCCATACAACGGTTTGACTAATAAAAATTGACAATAACGCGAAAAAATATTTTCGTATATCGACTTAGCAATTTTTGTGAGATTTTTTGAAGGAATTTTCAAAAACTAATTTTATCTCAAAATTCTTATCCGAACCATCGTTAATAGTAGTTTCAATAGATACTTACCTGCCTTACCTGTATTCCGGTGCGCGCTCAGCCACCCCGAGTCCTGTTTGGTAGTGTTTATTCCAGGTTTTTTCACATTTTTCAGTCAAAAAACCAGTTTTTTGACCAAAACTCAAATTTTTTGTATCGCATATATTTCTAGTAACTACATAGCTCGCTAGCCCGCGCGGAGACGCGTCTTTTGACACCTCGCACGTGCGTCTGGCGAATATAGAACTTCAAAAAATTCCATAACTAGTAAATTCATATATATACGAAATCCACCTTAGCTAGACAATAATTACATCAAATCGTTGTAACTTTGCATCCAGGTGACGCATTTTGAAGCTGTTTTCAGCCAAATCAATCTTAAATAGGTTCCATACAACGGTTTGACTAATAAAAATTGACAATAACGCGAAAAAATATTTTCGTATATCGACTTAGCAATTTTTGTGAGATTTTTTGAAGGAATTTTCAAAAACTAATTTTATCTCAAAATTCTTATCCGAACCATCGTTAATAGTAGTTTCAATAGATACTTACCTGCCTTACCTGTATTCCGGTGCGCGCTCAGCCACCCCGAGTCCTGTTTGGTAGTGTTTATTCCAGGTTTTTTCACATTTTTCAGTCAAAAAACCAGTTTTTTGACCAAAACTCAAATTTTTTGTATCGCATATATTTCTAGTAACTACATAGCTCGCTAGCCCGCGCGGAGACGCGTCTTTTGACACCTCGCACGTGCGTCTGGCGAATATAGAACTTCAAAAAATTCCATAACTAGTAAATTCATATATATACGAAATCCACCTTAGCTAGACAATAATTACATCAAATCGTTGTAACTTTGCATCCAGGTGACGCATTTTGAAGCTGTTTTCAGCCAAATCAATCTTAAATAGGTTCCATACAACGGTTTGACTAATAAAAATTGACAATAACGCGAAAAAATATTTTCGTATATCGACTTAGCAATTTTTGTGAGATTTTTTGAAGGAATTTTCAAAAACTAATTTTATCTCAAAATTCTTATCCGAACCATCGTTAATAGTAGTTTCAATAGATACTTACCTGCCTTACCTGTATTCCGGTGCGCGCTCAGCCACCCCGAGTCCTGTTTGGTAGTGTTTATTCCAGGTTTTTTCACATTTTTCAGTCAAAAAACCAGTTTTTTGACCAAAACTCAAATTTTTTGTATCGCATATATTTCTAGTAACTACATAGCTCGCTAGCCCGCGCGGAGACGCGTCTTTTGACACCTCGCACGTGCGTCTGGCGAATATAGAACTTCAAAAAATTCCATAACTAGTAAATTCATATATATACGAAATCCACCTTAGCTAGACAATAATTACATCAAATCGTTGTAACTTTGCATCCAGGTGACGCATTTTGAAGCTGTTTTCAGCCAAATCAATCTTAAATAGGTTCCATACAACGGTTTGACTAATAAAAATTGACAATAACGCGAAAAAATATTTTCGTATATCGACTTAGCAATTTTTGTGAGATTTTTTGAAGGAATTTTCAAAAACTAATTTTATCTCAAAATTCTTATCCGAACCATCGTTAATAGTAGTTTCAATAGATACTTACCTGCCTTACCTGTATTCCGGTGCGCGCTCAGCCACCCCGAGTCCTGTTTGGTAGTGTTTATTCCAGGTTTTTTCACATTTTTCAGTCAAAAAACCAGTTTTTTGACCAAAACTCAAATTTTTTGTATCGCATATATTTCTAGTAACTACATAGCTCGCTAGCCCGCGCGGAGACGCGTCTTTTGACACCTCGCACGTGCGTCTGGCGAATATAGAACTTCAAAAAATTCCATAACTAGTAAATTCATATATATACGAAATCCACCTTAGCTAGACAATAATTACATCAAATCGTTGTAACTTTGCATCCAGGTGACGCATTTTGAAGCTGTTTTCAGCCAAATCAATCTTAAATAGGTTCCATACAACGGTTTGACTAATAAAAATTGACAATAACGCGAAAAAATATTTTCGTATATCGACTTAGCAATTTTTGTGAGATTTTTTGAAGGAATTTTCAAAAACTAATTTTATCTCAAAATTCTTATCCGAACCATCGTTAATAGTAGTTTCAATAGATACTTACCTGCCTTACCTGTATTCCGGTGCGCGCTCAGCCACCCCGAGTCCTGTTTGGTAGTGTTTATTCCAGGTTTTTTCACATTTTTCAGTCAAAAAACCAGTTTTTTGACCAAAACTCAAATTTTTTGTATCGCATATATTTCTAGTAACTACATAGCTCGCTAGCCCGCGCGGAGACGCGTCTTTTGACACCTCGCACGTGCGTCTGGCGAATATAGAACTTCAAAAAATTCCATAACTAGTAAATTCATATATATACGAAATCCACCTTAGCTAGACAATAATTACATCAAATCGTTGTAACTTTGCATCCAGGTGACGCATTTTGAAGCTGTTTTCAGCCAAATCAATCTTAAATAGGTTCCATACAACGGTTTGACTAATAAAAATTGACAATAACGCGAAAAAATATTTTCGTATATCGACTTAGCAATTTTTGTGAGATTTTTTGAAGGAATTTTCAAAAACTAATTTTATCTCAAAATTCTTATCCGAACCATCGTTAATAGTAGTTTCAATAGATACTTACCTGCCTTACCTGTATTCCGGTGCGCGCTCAGCCACCCCGAGTCCTGTTTGGTAGTGTTTATTCCAGGTTTTTTCACATTTTTCAGTCAAAAAACCAGTTTTTTGACCAAAACTCAAATTTTTTGTATCGCATATATTTCTAGTAACTACATAGCTCGCTAGCCCGCGCGGAGACGCGTCTTTTGACACCTCGCACGTGCGTCTGGCGAATATAGAACTTCAAAAAATTCCATAACTAGTAAATTCATATATATACGAAATCCACCTTAGCTAGACAATAATTACATCAAATCGTTGTAACTTTGCATCCAGGTGACGCATTTTGAAGCTGTTTTCAGCCAAATCAATCTTAAATAGGTTCCATACAACGGTTTGACTAATAAAAATTGACAATAACGCGAAAAAATATTTTCGTATATCGACTTAGCAATTTTTGTGAGATTTTTTGAAGGAATTTTCAAAAACTAATTTTATCTCAAAATTCTTATCCGAACCATCGTTAATAGTAGTTTCAATAGATACTTACCTGCCTTACCTGTATTCCGGTGCGCGCTCAGCCACCCCGAGTCCTGTTTGGTAGTGTTTATTCCAGGTTTTTTCACATTTTTCAGTCAAAAAACCAGTTTTTTGACCAAAACTCAAATTTTTTGTATCGCATATATTTCTAGTAACTACATAGCTCGCTAGCCCGCGCGGAGACGCGTCTTTTGACACCTCGCACGTGCGTCTGGCGAATATAGAACTTCAAAAAATTCCATAACTAGTAAATTCATATATATACGAAATCCACCTTAGCTAGACAATAATTACATCAAATCGTTGTAACTTTGCATCCAGGTGACGCATTTTGAAGCTGTTTTCAGCCAAATCAATCTTAAATAGGTTCCATACAACGGTTTGACTAATAAAAATTGACAATAACGCGAAAAAATATTTTCGTATATCGACTTAGCAATTTTTGTGAGATTTTTTGAAGGAATTTTCAAAAACTAATTTTATCTCAAAATTCTTATCCGAACCATCGTTAATAGTAGTTTCAATAGATACTTACCTGCCTTACCTGTATTCCGGTGCGCGCTCAGCCACCCCGAGTCCTGTTTGGTAGTGTTTATTCCAGGTTTTTTCACATTTTTCAGTCAAAAAACCAGTTTTTTGACCAAAACTCAAATTTTTTGTATCGCATATATTTCTAGTAACTACATAGCTCGCTAGCCCGCGCGGAGACGCGTCTTTTGACACCTCGCACGTGCGTCTGGCGAATATAGAACTTCAAAAAATTCCATAACTAGTAAATTCATATATATACGAAATCCACCTTAGCTAGACAATAATTACATCAAATCGTTGTAACTTTGCATCCAGGTGACGCATTTTGAAGCTGTTTTCAGCCAAATCAATCTTAAATAGGTTCCATACAACGGTTTGACTAATAAAAATTGACAATAACGCGAAAAAATATTTTCGTATATCGACTTAGCAATTTTTGTGAGATTTTTTGAAGGAATTTTCAAAAACTAATTTTATCTCAAAATTCTTATCCGAACCATCGTTAATAGTAGTTTCAATAGATACTTACCTGCCTTACCTGTATTCCGGTGCGCGCTCAGCCACCCCGAGTCCTGTTTGGTAGTGTTTATTCCAGGTTTTTTCACATTTTTCAGTCAAAAAACCAGTTTTTTGACCAAAACTCAAATTTTTTGTATCGCATATATTTCTAGTAACTACATAGCTCGCTAGCCCGCGCGGAGACGCGTCTTTTGACACCTCGCACGTGCGTCTGGCGAATATAGAACTTCAAAAAATTCCATAACTAGTAAATTCATATATATACGAAATCCACCTTAGCTAGACAATAATTACATCAAATCGTTGTAACTTTGCATCCAGGTGACGCATTTTGAAGCTGTTTTCAGCCAAATCAATCTTAAATAGGTTCCATACAACGGTTTGACTAATAAAAATTGACAATAACGCGAAAAAATATTTTCGTATATCGACTTAGCAATTTTTGTGAGATTTTTTGAAGGAATTTTCAAAAACTAATTTTATCTCAAAATTCTTATCCGAACCATCGTTAATAGTAGTTTCAATAGATACTTACCTGCCTTACCTGTATTCCGGTGCGCGCTCAGCCACCCCGAGTCCTGTTTGGTAGTGTTTATTCCAGGTTTTTTCACATTTTTCAGTCAAAAAACCAGTTTTTTGACCAAAACTCAAATTTTTTGTATCGCATATATTTCTAGTAACTACATAGCTCGCTAGCCCGCGCGGAGACGCGTCTTTTGACACCTCGCACGTGCGTCTGGCGAATATAGAACTTCAAAAAATTCCATAACTAGTAAATTCATATATATACGAAATCCACCTTAGCTAGACAATAATTACATCAAATCGTTGTAACTTTGCATCCA